>JBBPBX010004298.1:67094-77535 GCA_038048925.1 Garcialebias charrua | reverse complement strand
GGCTATGGGAGATAACATGCCCTTGGTCCTGATATACTGTACTACTTTTTTCTTGCTTGTTTCACGTTTATAAGTTGTACATATGTAGGCTACTTGTGTGGGAATAGGAATGTTGTATCTTTGGCCACAGAACATTACATGGCCTATCTGTGCTGAAATATATGTTATATTTGAATGTACAGTAGTCCCTCGATTATCACAAGGGTTATGTTCCAGACCGCGGTTAGGTGAAAAAATGAAGTAGGAACGTTATATTTATTTTACCTTTTATACATATATATTAAGGCTTTGTTAACCCTTCCCATACTCTTTCAATGTTCTAAACTCTTAAACCTAAATATTTTAACAACATACATATGTACTGTACTGCAAAATTTTACTCACCAGTTCTGCAGACCAGCAGCTCGGTTCCGGGCAGGCTCTGTTCTGGTTCTGCAGACCTACCCTGCAGCATGAAGTCCACCGCCTCGTCCAGGTTTATGTGCATGTGGATAATTGAGCTTCAGGTTATTTGTAGCTGGATCATTACTTCTGACTTTGAGTTGCAAAACGTTCCCTCCATTTCAGCAGAAAGCAGCGGCTGGAAGTTCTGTTGGTTTCTGGGTAGTGTAGTTCTTTTGACTGTTATTACAGTGTGGGTTTATACAGTGGAAAGAAAACTATAAAATGGTGGCACCTGTCCAAAGTTTTCATTTCCATTAACTTTTTATCTCGTACTGTCCCAATCACCTTAGTAAAATTTAAGTTGACAAATCGTGTGTCGTGTACAATCTTAGGTTGAAAAACTGCAAAAAGCGAGTTTGCGAAAGTCAAACCGCAAAGTAGCAAGGGAAGTATAGTGAGGTAATGCGAGCTTGTTTTGCTACCACTAGCTTAAGTTTGCTAGTTGTACAGATTTTTGTTAATTTTGTATCTTTTTTTTGTAAAAGGAGGTGTCTGGGACCAGGCTGTTAGAAGTACTGAAAATAATTGAGAATTAGCGTATTTTCCGGTCTATAAGTCTCACCTCTCTATAAGTCGCATTGTCCAATTATTGGCAATAAATTGGAAAAATCCATAAACGTGTCGCACCTCTCTATAAGTCGCATCTATTATGCGTCACCGCTGATGCGTTGCGTATGTGAAGCGTCACCGCTGACAACCCGAAATGTGGACCGGTGGTTAGCTCTGATGCAAATGGCTGCCACACGGAAGGACTTTAACAAGATTAACACGGTAAAAACAATTATTTGTTTGCTGACATTAAAGCAAAAGTGTTTCTGAGCTTAACCATTCCTTAATAAATTCACGTAATGGTCAAATCTGCTGGATTTCAATTGTTTTGCTTTGATGTCTTCCAAACCGTCGTGCGCGCTGTGAAAATAAATTGTAAATAAATGTAATTTTAGCTCAAAAATCTCATACAGCTAGCAGTTTGTAAATATCCGTCTAGTGATTACTTTCTGTAAGTTTGATAAAAAATCTGTCCTGTAGTTCATGAGTTATTTAGATAAATAGTACCAGTTTACGGTAAATATGGAGCTACAGTATAAGCTAACACATTTACGGTTATAAAACATCAGAGTTTAGCTCAAATGTCTCATTGTAAATGTCCATCTAGTGATTACTTTCTGTAAGTTTGATAAAAATCTGTCCTGTAGAGCATGAGTTATTTAGATAAATAGTACCCGTTTACGATAAATACGGAGCTATAAGCTAACACATTTACGTTTATAAAACATCGGATTTTAGCTCAAATGTCTCATACAGCTAAAAGTTTGTTAATGTCCTTCTAGTGATAACTTTCTTTAAGTTTGATAAAAATCTGTCCTGTAGTTAATGAGTTATTTAGATAAATAGTACCTGTTTACGGTAAATAGGGAGCTATAAGCTAACACTGAGCTAACAGTAGTTCAGAGCAGGAGGCCGTGCTGCAACAAAGTGTGTCCGACCAGAGGAGGCTGCCGTCGGACACATGAGCTGGAAACGGTCGGTGGACTCTCTGGAAGTGTCAGAGCTCCAAATAAGAGGCCAGACTGCGACAGAGTCAGTCCGAACAGAGGAGGCTGCCATCGGGCACATGAGGTGGGAACGGTTGGGGTACCCATCCATCCATCTATCCATCCATTCATTGTCTTCCGCTTATCCGGGGTCGGGTTGCGGGGGTAGCAGCCTAAGTAAGGAGGCCCAGACTTCCCTCTCCCCAGCCACTTAGAGTAGCTCCTCCGGGGGAATCCCAAGGCGTTCCCAGGCCAGCCGAGAAACATAGTCCCTCCAGCATGTCCTGGGTCTTCCGCTGGGTCTCCTCCTGGTGGGACGTCCCTGGAACACCTCACCAGGGAGGCGTCCAGGAGGCATCCTAACCAGATGCCCAAGCCACCTCAATTGGCTCCTCTCGATGTGGAGAAGCAGCGGCTCTACTCTGAGTCCCTCCCGGATGACCGAGCTTCTCACCCTATCTGTAAGGGAGAGCCCAGACACCCTGCGGAGAAAACTCATTTCAGCCGCTTGTATCAGAGATCTCGTTCTTTCTGTCACAACCCAAAGCTCATGACCATAGATGAGGGTGGGAAACTTAGATTGATAGGTAAATTGAGAGCTTTGCCTTTTGACTCAGCTCTCTATTCACCACTACAGACCGGTACAACGCCTGCTTCACTGCGGATGCTGCACCTATCCGCCTATCGATCTCACGCTCCAGTTTTTCCTCATTCGTGAACAAGACCCCGAGATACTTCAACTCTTCCACTTGGGGCAGGACCTTCTCCCCGACCCGGAGAGGGCACGCTACCCTTTTCCTGCTCAAGACCATGGCCTCGGATTTGGAGGAACTGATCCTCATCCCAGCCACATCACACTCTGCTGCAAACCGCTCCAGTGAAAGCCGTAGATCACGACCTGATGAAGCCAATAGGACCACATCATCTGCAAAAAAACGAGAAGTGATTCTAAAGCCACCAAAACGGATCCCCTCAACACCTTGGCTGCGCCTAGAAATTCTGTCCATTAAAGTTATGAACAGAATCGGTGACAAAGGGCAACCTTGGCGGAGTCCAACTCTCACTAGAAACTAGCCTGACTTACTACCGGCAATGCGGACCAAGCTCTGACACCGGTCGTACAGGGACCTAACAGCCCGTATCAAAGGGCCTGGTACCCCATACTCCTGGAGTACCCACCACAGAACCCCCGAGGGACGCGGTCAAATGCCTTCTCCAAGTCCACAAAGCACATGTAAACTGGTTGGGCAAACTCCCACGCGCCCTCCAGGACCCTGCTGAGGGTGTAGAGCTGGTCCAGTGTTCCACGACCAGGACGAAAACCACACTGCTCCTCCTGAATCCGAGGTTTGACTATCCGACGGACCCTCCTCTCCAGAACCCCTGAATAGACCTTACCAGGGAGGCTTAAGAGTGTGATCCCCCTATAGTTGGAACACACCCTACGGTCCCCCTTTTTGAATAGGGGAACCACCACCCCAGTCTGCCAATCCAAGGGAACTGCCCCCGATGTCCACGCGATATTGCAGAGTCGCGTAAGCCAACACAACCCCACAACATCCAGAGCCCTAAGGAACTCCGGGCGAATCTCATCCACCCCTGGAGCCCTGCCACCGTGGAGCTTTTTAACCACCTTGGTGACCTCAGCACCAGAGATTGGTGAGCCCGACCCAAAGTCCCCAGGCTCCGCTTTCTCAGTGGAAGACGTGCCAGTAGGATTGAGGAGGTCTTCGAAGTGTTCCGCCCACCGACTCACAACATCCCGAGTTGAGGTCAACAGCACGCTATCCCCACCATAAATGGTGTTGGTTGCGTACCACTTTCCCCCCCTGAGACGCCGGATGGCGGACCAGAATCGCGTCGAAGCCATACAGAAGTCATTCTCCATGGCCTCTCCGAACTCCTCCCATGCCCGAGTTTTTGCCTCAGCAACCACCCGAGCAGCATGCCGCTTGGACTGCCGGTACCCCTCAGCTGCTTCCGGGGTCCCACAGGCCAAAAAGGCCCAATAGGACTCCTTCTTCAGCCTGACAGCATCCCTTACCACCAGTGTCCACCACCAGGTTCGAGGGTTGCCACCACAACAGGCACCAACAACCTTGTGACCACAGATCTGATAAGCTACCTCGACAATAGAGGCGCGGAACATGGCCCACTCGGACTCGATGTCCCCCGACTCCCTCGGAACGTGTTCAAAGCTCTCCCGGAGGTGGGAGTTAAAGCTCCGTCTTACGGGAGACTCTGCCAGACGTTCCCAGCAGACCCTCACAATACGTTTGGGTCTGCCAGGTCTGACCGGCATCCTCCCCCACCATCGGAGCCAACTCACCACCAGGTAGTGGTCAGTTGACAGCTCCGCCCCTCTCTTCACCCGAGTGTCCAAGACATGCGGCCGCAGATCAGATGAGACGACAACAAAGTCGATCATCGAACTGCGACCTAGGGTGTCCTGGTGCCAAGAGCACATATGGACACCCTTATGCTTGAACATGGTGTTCGTTATGGATAATCCATGACGAGCACAGAAGTCCAATAACAGAACACCACTCGGGTTCAGATCGGGGGGCTGTTCCTCCACTGTCATTGCCCACGTGAGTGTTGAAGTCCCCCAATAGAACAAGGGAGTCCCTAGGAGGCGCACTCTCCAATACCCCTCCAAGGACTCCAAAAAGGGTGGGTAATCTGAGCTGCCGTTTGGCCCATAGGCACAAACAACAGTCAGAGCCCGTCCCCCCACACGTAGGCAAAGGGAGGCTACCCTCTCATTCACCGGGGTGAACCATATCATACAGGTACCAAGATGAGGGGCAACAAGTATGCCCACTCCTGCTCGGCGCCTCTCACCAGGGGCAACTCCAGAGTGGAAGAGTGTCCAACCCCTCTCAAGGAAACTGGTTCCAGAGCCAGAGCCATGCATTGAGGTGAGTCCGACTATTTCTAGCCGGAACCTCTCAACCTCACACACTAGCTCAGCCTCCTTCCCCACCAGAGAGGTGACATTCACGTCCCAACAGGGGCGGAGTGGGACAACTTTTCAGCCCGGGAGTTTAATGGCCAAGAGTGGCCCATTTTTTCACATTTTAAAAATATTTGGCAAAAATGTAGCCTATAATATTTTTTTAATTGCAATACAATCAACAACTTTTTTTTGGTTATAATTTTTAGTTACATTTTGTTACAATTCAGCAAATCAGGTGGGAAAAAAACTAAATTAGTTGACTTAAAAAACAGAAAATGATAAGTCAATTCTTTGTTGCTCTTTCCATATCAGACTCAAAGATTACTGAAAAACTCAAAACGTAATTTTGTTGGCTTGAACGTTGGCCAGCTGTCATGAGAAGTTTGCACTAAATACAGTGACAAAAAGATAAACCATAAAACTATTTTACATTCAAAATATTAAATTTGAGGCCAGATAAAATGTCAATGAGACCAGATTTGGCCCATGGGCCTCGAGTTTGACATGTGATCTACAGCATCAGTAAGCGCCTAAGAAGTGCACTAGTTTCTGCCACCATATGTGTTACTTTGTCATTGTCAATGGACATAAGAAGTTCTTTCTCTGTGGACATCAGCATAAATGCCTCCAAATGCTCCTGGTTAAGTGTGCTTCATAGTCTATTCTTGATGAACTTGAGAGTAGAGAAGCTTTCACATGCAACATGAGACAACAAATATTTGTATGCCAGCCCTATACAGTATAGGCATCTGTGAAAAGGTTATACTGTGTCAATATAAGGTAAACACAGATAACACAGTTTCTGCAAGAAGAACAAGCCCTGCTTTCAAGTTCAATCTCTGGTTCAACCCTGTTCCATCTCAGTACCATCTTGACAGTGGACTCTTCCAGAGGGGACTTTTTCAGCCTATCCCAAGACTGGACAGCTCTGTGTGTGTAAAGTACTCACTGTGGCTCTCTCATCAAATCTAAGCAGATTTTTGCTTGTTGCTTGAAGTGCTGAGCTCTTGAGTCCTTTAAGCCTCATCTCTGAAAAGTTTTTAGGGTCAAGACAAGCAAAATCAGAGACAAGTTTGGCATTGGTTGCAATATGTATGCATATGCATGAGTTTATTTTTATTTGTCTATTAAATGTGTTGCTTTAACATTTTTCTGTCTCCTGTTTTCACTTCACCTCATGCATTTCTGCCTCATTACGTAAATAAGGACTTGTGTGGAAAATTAAAAAAATAATTACATTTAATTACATAACACAAGTCATCTAAGAGTAAAAGTAAAAACAAAAAAATATATAGGCCTACCGGTATTTTAAGCACAGTAAAATGTAAAATTATGAATTAAAATATATAATTTGTTGGAACTAAGCTGGAAAAAAAACATGATGGTCAATTAATTTTTAAAACATGAGATAAAGTTCTAAAAAAGCTAAGTCTGGTCCTCTGGACATTCAAGAAACAAAACAAAACAAAGCAAAAAATGTCCAGAGGACCAGACTTAGCTTTTTTAGATTTTTCTACCTGGATTATTGAGCATGCATCAGGGTATGAGATAAAGTTCTCTTTTAATTTAAATTGTCCTTTGACGTTTATTTATTTATTGGTCAATTTATATATTTCTGCTTTTATTTCTAATTAGGCTCAGGCTGTCAGTTTAGGTCCCACTTGACTTTCATGCATGTTTAGTGACATAGTACAACGTTGTGACATTAGCTTAATTTATTATGCTAGTTTTTAATTTATATTACCTGTTGCTTCTTCTGTCTCTTTGAAAAAATGTCTGTAAGCTTTGCACATTTGGCAGCTTCCTCCTGTAACGCCTTTCTTTTCTTCAACCTGACTTTTTCAGCTCCACCTGCCTCTTCCTATCCATTTTTATTGCTAATTAGCAGTTTGGACTCCGCGCTGCTCCATCACCTGATGTTTTGGAAAATACGTGCTTCGCTGCTGGGTTGGACTCAACCAACGGTGAATTTTCAGGGGTGTTTTTTATCAAATGGTAGCTCCCAAGCTGCCAGCCCAGTGCGGCGCAGTCTCTTAAAGGGATCAGCGCTTTAAGAGGCTGCAGGCTGCAGTCTCTGAAAGTGATCAGCGCTCCCTCCCTTTAAGAGCCTGCAGCCTGCAGCCTAAAGTCAGGGACAAGTCGATTTTGAGCAGATTTATTCAACCGTCATCATTTTCCCCGTGCGCCTATCGGCCCATTCATGACGCGGCCCATCGGGAAAACTCCCGAATCTCCCGATGGCCACTCCGCCCTTGCGTCCCAATGGCCAGCTTCTGTAGCCAAGGATCAGATCGCCAGGGTCCCCACCCTCGGCCACCACCCATCCCACATTGCACCCGACCCGTTTGGCCCCTCCCATAGGTGGTGAGCCCATGGGAAGTGGGACCCACATCTCCTCTTTGGGCTGTGCCCAGACGGGCTCCATGGGTAAAAGCCCGGCCACCAGGCGCTCGCCAACGTGCTCCACCTCCGGGCCTGGCTCCAGAGTGGGGCCCCGGTGACCCGCGTCCGGGCGAGGGAACATTGATTCCATTAGTTTTACTCATCATTGGGGTCTTTGGGCTGCACTTTGTCTGGTCCCTCACCTAGGACCTGTCTGCCTTGGGTGACCCTACTAGGGGCATGAAGCCCCTGACAGCATAGCTCCTAGGATCATTGGGACACTCAAACCCCTCCACCACGGTAAGGTGGCAGCCCAGGGAGGTGTACCCTAGCAGACAAAAGTGGTACTGCACCATTTTTGCCTAAATGAAAAACGGTCATATCTGAGCCAAAATTTAGTCTACAAATATGAGGGGAAATCCATAAACATGTTGCACTGCTCAATAAGTCGCAGGGCATGCAAATTAGGCAAAAAGGGTGTGACTTATAGACCAAAAAATACGGTAAGTGTAATTTTTGCTCAACCTTTAATTAAAAAAAAGAAAATCCTCAGGGAGTTGCTGGTGCTGGTCCATTTTGCATGGAGAGGCATTTTTTGACAAAGATTTATTGATAGCAATGTTGAATATTGTCACCCAGAAAAAATAAAATAAAAACAGACACACTTAAAATAATTACACGGTAAATACATTTGTTATTTAAAAGAGGTTGTAGTTTATATTGCAACCTGTAATTTTTTGCAGTTTGCTTTTATTAGTTCAATTTCAATTCAATATTTTTTCTTATAAATCAAAGGGGGGCAGCAGAAAAAGTTTGGGAACCACTGGAACATTACTAATTCACACATTGGCCCTAAATATAGGCTCCTTAGAAACTTAGAAGATCCGTGAGTGCTTAAAGTCATTTTGGACACTCTTCATGCCTTTAGGAAACCAGTGAACTAAACAGTAATACCTGTATGTTATTTGGCGCAGTGCTGGTGAAGATTTTCAGTTATTCAGGACATTGTTGTTCATAAATATGCCTGTTTCAGTTGTTTTCAGGCCCAAGCCTCCCTTCTTATTAACCTCAGTGGGATTTGCCTGGTTACATTTAGGGTAAATATAATTCTAATAAATTCAATCAAAGGCAACTGGACTCATTTTTAAGTTTTAAAGCAAAAATTCCTCAGATTTGAAGAAATGTTTATAAAAACTTCTCAAAATGTTGCCTTCAATTGAACTTACAGAATCTCTGAGTCTCTTGAGGAGCTTTTGATTTTCTGTAATTTAGTTTTTATTAGTTTTGTGCAGAACTTCCTGTGTTCTGTCCATAGTAAAGACCCCACAGCAGTTTTTGGGTCAGAGTTAAATTAAATTAAACTTGAGCTGATCCTTTGGAGTTTCAGCGCCAACGTCAGCGTGTTTGTGCTGCAGAACAGAAACACCGGGTTTCAGACTGTAACTCAGAACTTTGTCTATACGCTTCGATGTATAAAACTTTACGGTCTCTTCTCGTTTCTGTCCATGTGTGAGGGAGGCGGCTGTGATTAGAGGGTGATAGCAGTGTTCTCCTTGTGCTGGTTCACCCTGTCATTTCCCCCTCCTTCCTCGCCAGACTGTGTCCTCCACAGGGAGGGTGGGTCCATGACCTCTTACGCACAACCACGAGTGAGGGAGGCACCCACTTCATGCAACCCCATCTTAAGTCCCTATAGAAAAATACTTGTGGGCACAGCCCCCCCACCCCCTGGACCCACCACATCACTGGCAGAGCACATTTCTCACAAATCAGTGAGTTTAGGCTGGATGTCCTTGCTGTGACAGCAGACTGTTCTTGTCGCTTTTAAACATCATTGAAGCAGCGAGCTGTGATAATGGGGGCGGGGCTTGATGCAAACTTTGTAGGATTCAAGCTCAGCTTTTCAAACTAAAACCAAATAATGTGAGACCAAAAAAAAAAAAACAACAACTGGAAAACATGAGCAACATTACAAACTTCCTGTGGAATTTTCTTTTAGCCCTACTCCCACTTTTACCCCACCTCCTCTGGCCCTAACCCTGCTGTCTCCCCCTCCCTGTTTCCCAGCCTCTGCGTTCAGAAGGCCTGAAAACAAACCTCGGTAAAACAAACTGCCCGTGGCCTCGAGTGCTCCGTGACGCCATACACACAGCCATTTGAAGAAGAGCAGAAAGAAAAACAATGAAGATGAAGAAATACAACCAACAGAACCAGCGAAGAAGAATCTGTTGAAGTGAATGAAGCTCGTTAGAGTCAGTCTGTTCTCGACAGGCTGATGCTTCAGTGTCACAAACCACTGGGTTCTCTTCTCTAGAACTGCACAGCCCCTGCTGCTTCAGGAAAGCTGCTAACATTAGAAGACCTCTCTCAGGTCACATCGTGTTCCAACCAGTGCCATCAGGCAGGAAGTACAGGAGCATTAAAACAACAACATATAGATGGAAACAGCCATGAGGGCAGTAAGGGACACCTCCAGTGCTATGTGCAAAAATTTATTCATGTGCAGTAGTGTGCTGTGCAATGTTCTTTTTAGTTTGTAACATTTGTTCTCCTCACCTTTTTTATTCTTTATATATATTTTGGCACTTTAAGGAAGACACTTGTGCATGAGTTCACTCGATGTGGCGCCTCCTGCAGAAGGGAGCAGCTGCCCAAAGGAAACATCTGGATCAGTCCACATGACTCTGGATATGTTTTAAAACTGAACATTTCTGCTGTGTTTACACCTCCTGCTCACACCCAAACTGAGTGTTTTATATAATATTTCAAACGATAATTTTTAAATATCTGTTTCTGTGGATACTTCAGATGTAGAAGCAGCTCACGTTGCGTGGGCCCACTCTGAGCCCTAGAAACCAAACCAATGAAGCCACATGTACCAATTTTTCTATCTCTGTCTGGACTTAGGGCGGCACGGTGGTGCAGATGATAGAGCTGCCGCCTCTCAGCGAGCAGGTCACCCTTGTTCAAATCCCTGCTGGAGACTTTTCTGGGTGGAGTTTGCATGTTCTCTCCGTGCATGTGTGGGTTTTCTCCAGGTACTCCAGTTTCCTCCCACAGACCAAAAACATGTTAGACTGATTGGTAACTCTAAATTGTCTCTAGGTGTGAGTACTGTATA
>JBBPBX010004298.1:44808-67039 GCA_038048925.1 Garcialebias charrua | reverse complement strand
TATATATATTAGGGATGTGCCGATCGATCGGAAACCGATCAATCGTCACCGATAATCATTAAAGCGGATGTGATCGGCTTTTGCCTTCAATTACCGATTACAGAGCTGAGCAGCAAGCCTGTGCAGCATTCAGTTTGTCCCCCACCCCGCAGTTTCACCCCGCTCCTCCCTCCCTCCCTCCCGCTCAGTGGGTATAAATTGCGCATGCGCGTAGAGGAAGCAGCTCGAAACAAACATGTCTGCCGTCTGGAAGTTTTTCACCGTGTGTGAGAATGATTCGAAGTTTGCAAAGTGCAAATCGTGCGACGAAAAAGTACCTCGTGGAGGAAGTTTGACGAAGTCTTTCAACACTACAAACCTGATTCGTCAAGACTGAAAAAGCTGAGATGCTCCTGTTTATTAAGAAGAATCTTCCCACAATGCTCACCACCAACTCATAAGCAGGACTTCTGATTCTTAATACCGTGTGTTTCACCATTGTTAAGGTCTGAGACCATATGTTCATTAAAGCTGCACTATGTAACTTTCTAGTGCAGTCTGTAACTTCTAAAAAAATAATTTAAACATATTTCTTCACTATGTCACAATCTATTGACAGACTGATGTTAGATAAAGTAATCTCTGAAAAAAACTATAGTCCCCTTGCTTTTTATCAGCATAAAAACACTAAAAACACAGTAAAGGACGGGTCAATCTGTGTTTGTAGTGTTTTTATAAATGCTGATAGAGAAGCAAGGGAAATAGTTTTTTTCATAAATTACTTTGTCTAACATCAGTCTGTCAGTAGATAGTGACAGAGTGAAGAAATATTTAAATTATTTTTTTAGAAAAATTACAGACTGCACTACAAAGTTATATAGTGCAGCTTTAAATTACAAATGGGGTATTTTAGTTTTTTATATAATAGATGTGTTTTAATTAAAAAACTTTTTTTATTCAAAGTTTATTTTTTATTCAAAGTTAGTAAGGTAAACAAACATTTTTCTTTGATAATGCAGTTCAAAATTACTATTAGTTATTTACTTTGTTACAAAGTTACATAGTGCAGCTTTAAGTAGCAACTGGTATGGGGTATTTTAGTTTTTTATATGAAGTAGATGTGTTTTTTAAAACAACAATAAAAAACCTTTTTTTTTATTGAAAGTTTTTTTTTTTATAGTAAGGTAAACCAACATTTTTCTTTGATAATGCAGTATATAGTTTATTTACTTTGTTTTCTGAAATAAATGATTAAAAATATGTTTTTGTCTGAATTATGGTGATTTTATGGTTCTGAAAATAACATGAGTGCTGCTTCTGGTAGCCAGAAGCAGCACTCATAAATTACAGGTAAGCCATTTGATCGGTGATCGGTGATCGGTTTATGTGATCGGCTCACATACAGTATAGGCAATCGGTAATTGTGATCGGTATCGGTGATCGTCACACATAGGTGATCGGTATCGGTATCTGTTTCAAAAAACCTGATCGGCACATCCCTAATATATATATATATATATATATATATATATATATATATATATATATATATATATATATATATATATATATATATATATATATATACAGTATTTTCTGGTGTATAGGTCGCACCTGTGTATAGGTCGCATTGTCCAATTATCACCAATAGATTGGAAAAATCCCTAGATAGGTCGCACTGGTGTATAGGTCGCACCTACATTTAGCTCTGCTGCAAATGTCTGCCACAGGAGCGCACAGCAAGGCTTTTAAGAAGATTAACACTTAAAAACAATTGTTTGTTTGATAAAAATTATAGCAAATATATGTCTGAGCTGAACTTTTCCTTAACAAATGAACGTAATTGTGAAATGAGCTGGATTTAAAAAATTGTTTAACCGAAAGTGATAACAAGCCATATATAGGTCGCACCTGAGTATAGGTCGCAGGCCTTGAAAAAACCATAAAAAGGTGCGACCTATACACCGGAAAATACGGTATATGTACATAAGTATATGTATATATATGTATATATACATATACTGTACATATATATACATATACATATATACATATATACATATATGCATATATACATATATATATGTATATATATATATATATGTGTGTGTGCTCTCCACTCATTACATCATGTATACTGTTTATCTAGATAAACCTCTACATCATGTGTAATCCGGATGTTCGTCCAAATATGGCTTTGACGCAGAGGTTCAGTCGTGTTATCTCAACCTCAAATGACATTCCTGGTGCAAATCTGGACACGTCTGGCTTCAGGAAATACATAAATGTTTAGTTGAAACGTTGACTGGAGCTCTGAGATCTTCCACAGGAAAGCAGTGAATTGTTGAAAAGACTTGTGTTTTTTTTTTTTTACGGGTGTTTTCTCACGTGTGTGTGTGTGTGGGGGGTGGGGGGGTAGTTTGTTGTGCTTTTGTAGTTCGAGATAGTGTTTTTGCACAATTTGAAGAAAGTTAGAATGGACATGTCTCTTGGGCTTGCGCAGCTGCATTTGAACCTAACACAAATGCGTGCGAGGCTGCAGATGTAACGCTACCAGTGCAGCATCAAATACAAAATTTTAAAGTTTTACTGTACTTGTTGAGGAACGTCAAGTGCAGGGATATAATCAGGGTGGTCCTGTCATTGCCCTTTACCTCTGATTAAATGTCAGGAGCAGACGTAAGTTGATAGTTTCATTTTTTCCTGGCTAAATCCGGCTCGGCCCTTTGCTTCAATCCAGTAACCACACTCCCTAGTTGCGTCTTCAGCTGGGATTAAAATAAACCTTCCATGTGAGAATATGGCTGTATTGTGAGTCACTGTTAAAACAACCGTATAGGCACAAAGATTTCTGGTCCTCCTGGTTTAATTCAATGCCATTTTCCTGAACTCTTTTAAAGGGATTGTGACATGATTTTGTAAATTTGAATATTTGTCAGAACATATATATCTTATATCATTGAGCTCTGGTCGTTTTTGCATAATAAATTATAAATATATTAAATTTTTATTCCAAGTTATGGTAGTTTTTTTCTCTGGGATACGCCCCTAAAAATCTGCGCATTTCCGCAAAACGTCATCTTGACGTGACAACGGGAAGGCACGCTCCAACGTGCATTTAAATAATAATGGCGGAGCATGTCCTATCGCGTCTGAGATATCATTTTGAGACAGTAAATCTTCCAAAACTCTCATTAATAAACACTCCCTGAATAAAAAAATTACAGATGTTACCTGATGGCGCAGACATAATTTAAAAATACATACATAGCAACGTGTTTGCTCCGGGCTCTCGGCTAATTTTTTTTAGAAGCTATCTTGGCTAACAAGAGTCCCTGACACCGGTCACGTCTGAGATATATCATTTTAAGACAGTAAATCTTCCAAAACTCTCATTAATAAACCCTCCCCGAATAAAAAGAAACGAGATGTTACCTGATGGCGCAGACATAATTTAAAAATACATACATAGCAACGTGTTTGCTCCGGGCTCTCGGCTAATGTTTGTTAGCTGCTATCTCGGCTTATTACCGGTCGCGTCAGCGATATATCATTTTAAGACAGTAAATCTTCCAAAACTCTCATTAATATCCCTCCCCGAATAAAAAGAAACTACAGATGTTACCTGATGGCGCAGACATAATTTAAAAATACATACATAGCAACGTGTTTGCTCCGGGCTCTCGGCTAATTTTTTTTAGAAGCTATCTTGGCTAACAAGAGTCCCTGACACCGGTCACGTCTGAGATATATCATTTTAAGACAGTAAATCATCCAAAACTCTCATTAATAGACTCTCCCCGAATAAAAAGAAACTACAGATGTTACCTGATCGCGCAGACATAATTTAAAAATACATCATTAGCAACGTGTTTGCTCCGGGCTCTCGGCTAATGTTTGTTAGCTGCTATCTCGGCTTATTACCGGTCGCGTCAGCGATATATCATTTTAAGACAGTAAATCATCCAAAACTCTCATTAATATCCCTCCCCGAATAAAAAGAAACTACAGATGTTACCTGATCGCGCTGACATAATTTAAAAATACATAAATAGCAACGTGGCCTGTATCTCGGCTAGTGTGTTAGCTGCATCTCGGCTTATTACCGGTCGCGTCAGCGATATATCATTTTAAGACAGTAAATCATCTAAAACTCTCATTAATATCCCTCCCCGAATAAAAAGAAACTACAGATGTTACCTGATCGCGCAGACATAATTTAAAAATACATCATTAGAAAAGTGTGTGTGCTACTGATTCGGCTAGCTTGTTAGCAGCGAACATAAATAATCTGCCGTGATAATTGGCTTTATACACTCACAGTGTATAAAGTAAAACAACATGAACTCACGTAAAATAAATAGTTTATAATCTAAAACACTACACACCTCCGATTATGTTTACACAAAGACTTACTCATCTCCTGGACAGTCTTCCGATGGTCCCTGCGTTGTTTCGACATGGTAGCTCCTGTGGGACTTTCTTCTGTAGATTTTCTTTTAAAAATAGTAGGAATAGCATCCGGTTTTAAAAGTCTTCTGAATCTTACTGGTAATCCTAAAGATTCTTTTATACCAGGTGCTGAAAACAATCGGCAGTGAAATGGTCGCTGCAGACATACGACTCCTGGAACCCACCGGTCCTTGTCTGGTCCATTCTTGTCGAAGTTTGTCATCTTTTGGAAATTTGTGAAGGCTCACTTGTTCACTGCTGATATTAGAACACACAAATGCGCTACAACTTGACGGCATTTTTCAAGTTACACAAATAAAAGAGGCGATCCTTCAGGAAATGAATCTGTATGGCAAGCAGTTAACACACCTAACAAACGGGCAAGGCTCTGCCTTCTTCCCGTTGTCACGTCACACTGATGACGTATTGCGGGAATGCGCGGAATTTTAGGGGCGTATCCCAGCAAGTACCAGAGAAAAAATTAGCATAATTTAGAATAAAATTTTAATATATTTATAATTTATTTTGCAAAAACGAACAGAGCTCAATGATATAAGATATGTTCTGACAAATATTCAAATTTACAAAATCATGTCACAATACCTTTAAGCTAAAACACGGCTAACACATACACTGTGGATAAATACCTGTACCAACTACAAACTACTACAAGTGTTTGTACAAAGTACAGCTGCTGTGCAATCTTTCACATGACGAGGGTTCTGTAGATAGCAAGAGTGGAGAGGCCAGGACTAAAGTGGACTGCAACCATTTTTAATCATAAATCCTCATCGCAGTTCAAGCAAGTGCAATGCCAATATCATCATTTTGTAAATTAGGGGTTCCCAACCTTTTTACTTCAGAGCTCATCTTTGTGCACATAAAAGTTCGCTCAGTGATATTCCCATGCTTTATCAAGTGTTGTTTTTATGACTGTTATGACAATGTGAAAAACTAATGTATTTATTAACCACTGAGATGCTTGAATTAACTTTTATTGGCCTGGTGAGTGCTTTGTGCAGCAGATGGTTGCGCCCATGAGAAGCAGCCAAAACCTCAAACATCTCATCAGGTTTGAACAGTTTCTATTCAGCTCAGAACGACTGATTCAACCCCTGCAGCCATACTCATTAACATAAAATAGCCACAATGTTTCATGGTATTACTGGAGGGGTTTTCACCTCCAGTCCTGATGGCATCACACAACAACAACTCAGAAATGTCAATGCAAAACTTCCAGGTAATATAATTAAACCAAAGCTACGTCCGTGCAAGAATGCTGTTTTTGCAAAACAATGAAACACAAAAAATGAACCAAATAAGTGATGATATAACACAGCTGCAGGAAGAAAAAGGTAAGGATGGGAAATAAAAGAGCAATAAATGAATCCTTTTTGTTGGCCTAAAATCAAATTGAAACTCCTACTTTGTGTCTCATTAAACTACTGTTGACTGGGAGTCAGTCTGCAGACAATGAACGGTTTCAGACGGTTTCCAGCGATAGGCAGAGGGAAGAACGTTCAAACGTTCACAGTAAAATCTTTAAACACAAACGTCAGACATTTAAAACTATTGTCATTTCCCAAGTTTTGTTTATATGTGTCCAAAAACATGTTTAAAAAGTCTTCAGTTGATCCAAAATGCTGCTGCCAGAGTAACTGGAGTTACTGGGAGAGATCACATCTCTCCAGTTTTAGCTTCTCTCCATTGGCTCCCTGTCAAATCCAGAATTGAATTCAAAATCTTACTTCTAACCTACAAAGCTCTCAACAACCTAGCTCCATCTTATATTACAGATCTTATCGTTCCATATTTTACTAACAGAGCACTTCACTCTCAGACTGCAGGTTTACTTGTGATTCCTAGTTTCCAAAAGCAGAATGAGAGGAAGATCTTTCAGTTATCAGGCTCCTCTCTTGTGGAACCAACTTCCAGTTTCTGTCCATAAGGCTGACACATTATCCAGTTTTAAGACTGGGATTAAGACTTTCCATCCATCCATCCATTTTCTTCCGCTTATCCGGGGTCGGGTCGCGGGGGTAGCAGCCTAAGTAGGGAGGCCCAGACTTCCCTCTCCCCAGCCACTTGGAGCAGCTCCTCTGGGGGAATCCCAAGGCGTTCCCAGGCCAGCCGAGAAACATAGTCCCTCCAGCGTGTCCTGGGTCTTCCTCTGGGTCTCCTCCCGGTGGGACATGCCCGGAACACCTCACCAGGGAGGCGTCCAGGAGGCATCCTAACCAGATGCCCGAGCCACCTCAACTGGCTCCTCTCGATGTGGAGAAGCAGCGGCTCTACTCCGAGTCCCTCCCGGATGACTGAGCTTCTCACCCTATCTCTAAGGGAGAGTCCAGACACCCTGCGGAGAAAACTCATTTCAGCCGCTTGTATCCGAGATCTCGTTCTTTCGGTCATAACCCAGAGCTCATGACCATAGATGAGGGTAGGAACGTAGATCGATCGGTAAATTGAGAGCTTTGCCTTTCGACTCAGCTCTCTCTTCACCACGACAGACCGGTACAGCGCCCGCTTCACTGCGGATGCTGCACCTATCCGCCTATCGATCTCACGCTCCAGTTTTCCCTCATTCGTGAACAAGACCCCGAGATACTTAAACTCCTCCACTTGGGGCAGGACCTCCTCCCCGACCCGGAGAGGGCATGCTACCCTTTTCCGGCTCAAGACCATGGCCTCGGATTTGGAGGAACTGATCCTCATCCCGGCCGCATCACACTCGGCTGCAAACCGCTCCAGCGAAAGCTGTAGATCACGAACTGATGAAGCCAATAGGACCACATCATCTGCAAAAAACAGAGAAGAGATTCTAAGGCCACCAAAACGGATCCTCTCAACACCTTGGCTGCGCCTAGAAATTCTGTCCATAAAAGTTATGAACAGAATCGGTGACAAAGGGCAACCTTGGCGGAGTCCAACTCTCACCGGAAACGAGCCTGACTTACTGCCAGCGATACGGACCAAGCTCTGACACCGGTCGTACAGGGACCTAACAGCCCATATCAAAGGGCCTGGTACCCCATACTCCCGGAGTACCCCCCACAGAACCCCCCGAGGGACGCGGTCGAATGCCTTTTCCAAGTCCACAAAGCACATGTAAACTGGTTGGGCAAACTCCCACGCACCCTCCAGGACCCTGCTGAGGGTGTAGAGCTGGTCTAGTGTTCCACGACCAGGACGAAAACCACACTGCTCCTCCTGAATCCGAGGTTCGACTATCCGACGGACCCTCCTCTCCAGAACCCCTGAATAGACCTTACCAGGGAGGCTTAAGAGTGTGATCCCCCTATAGTTGGAACACACCCTACGGTCCCCCTTTTTGAATAGGGGAACCACCACCCCAGTCTGCCAATCCAAGGGAACTGCCCCCGATGTCCACGCGATATTGCAGAGTCGCGTAAGCCAACACAACCCCACAACATCCAGAGCCCTAAGGAACTCAGGACGAATCTCATCCACCCCCGGAGCCTTGCCACCGCGGAGCTTTTTAACCACCTCGGCGACCTCAGCACCAGAGATTGGAGAGCCCGACCCAAAGTCCCCAGGCTCCGCTTCCTCAGTGGAAGACGTGCCAGTAGGATTGAGGAGGTCTTCGAAGTATTCCGCCCACCGACTCACAACATCCCGAGTTGAGGTCAACAGCACGCCATCCCCACCATAAATGGTGTTGGTCGCGTACCGCTTTCCCCCCCTGAGACGCCGGATGGTGGACCAGAATCGCCTCGAAGCCGTACGGAAGTCATTCTCCATGGCCTCTCCGAACTCCTCCCATCCATCCATCCATCCATCCATCTTCTTCCGCTTATCCGGGGTCGGGTCGCGGGGGTAGCAGCCTAAGTAGGGAGGCCCAGACTTCCCTCTCCCCAGCCACTTGGAGCAGTTCCTCCGGGGGAATCCCAAGGCGTTCCCAGGCCAGCCGAGAAACATAGTCCCTCCAGCGCGTCCTGGGTCTTCCTCTGGGTCTCCTCCCGGTGGGACATGCCCGAGTTTTTGCCTCAGCAACCACCCGAGCCGCATGCCGCTTGGACTGCCGGTACCTATCTGCTGCTTCCGGGGTCCCACAGGCCAAAAAGGCCCAATAGGACTCCTTCTTCAGCTTGACAGCATCCCTCACCGCTGGCGTCCACCACCGGGTTCGAGGATTGCCACCACGACAGGCACCAACAACCTTGCGGCCACAACTCCGATAAGCTACCTCGACAATAGAGGCGCGGAACATGGCCCACTCGGGCTCAATGTCCCCCGCCTCCCTCGGAACGTGTTCAAAGCTCTCCCGGAGGTGGGAGTTAAAGCTCCGTCTTACGGGAGACTCTGCCAGACGTTCCCAGCAGACCCTCACAATACGTTTGGGTCTGCCAGGTCTGACCGGCATCCTCCCCCACCATCGGAGCCAACTCACCACCAGGTAGTGGTCAGTTGACAGCTCCGCCCCTCTCTTCACCCGAGTGTCCAGGACATGCGGCCGCAGATCAGATGAGACGACAACAAAGTCGATCATCGAACTGCGACCTAGGGTGTCCTGGTGCCAAGAGCACATATGGACACCCTTATGCCTGAACATGGTGTTCGTTATGGACAATCCATGACGAGCACAGAAGTCCAACAACAGAACACCACTCGGGTTCAGATCAGGGGGGCCGTTCCTCCCAACCACACCCCTCCAGGTCTCACTGTCATTGCCCACGTGAGCGTTGAAGTCCCCCAGCAGAACAAGGGAGTCCCCAGGAGGCGCACCCTCCAATACCCCCTCCAAGGACTCCAAAAAGGGTGGGTAATCTGCGCTGCCGTTTGGCGCATAGGCACAAACAACAGTCAGAGCCCGTCCCCCCACACGTAGGCGAAGGGAGGCTACCCTCTCGTTCACCGGGGTGAACCCCAACGTACAGGCACCAAGATGGGGGGCAACAAGTATGCCCACTCCTGCTCGGCGCCTCTCACCAGGGGCAACTCCAGAGTGGAAGAGTGTCCAACCCCTCTCAAGGAAACTGGTTCCAGAGCCAGAGCCATGCGTTGAGGTGAGTCCGACTATTGCTAGCCGGAACCTCTCAACCTCACACACTAGCTCAGGCTCCTTCCCCACCAGAGAGGTGACATTCCATGTCCCAATGGCCAGCTTCTGTAGCCGAGGATCAGACCGCCAGGGTCCCCGCCCTCGGCCACCACCCATTCCACAATGCACCCGACCCCTTTGGCCCCTCTCACAGGTGGTGAGCCCATGGGAAGGGGGACCCACGTCTCCTCTTCGGGCTGTGCCCGGCCGAGCTCCATGGGTAAAAGCCCGGCCACCAGGCGCTCGCCAACGTGCCCCTCCTCCGGGCCTGGCTCCAGAGTGGGGCCCCGGTGACCCGCGTCCGGGCGAGGGAACATTGTTTCCATTAATTGAACTCATCATAAGGGGTCTTTGGGCTGCGCTTTGTCTGGTCCCTCACCTAGGACCTGTCTGCCTTTGGTGAACCTTCTAGGGACATGAAGCCCCTGACAGCACAGCTCTTAGGATCATTGGGACACTCAAACCCCTCCACCACGGTAAGGTGGCAGCCCAGGGAGGGAAAGTAAGACTTTCCTTTTTCATAAATACTATAGCTAGGATTGGCTTGGTTTTCCTGAGCTATCCCTTAGTTATGCTGCTATAGACTAATGGAGGACAAATCAAATTTTTTCACTCTGCTGCTGAATTTACTTACTCTACTCTACCTTTTTGTATTTGTAATTATTTATATCCTTAATATGTGTTTGTATATTTTTCTTTCTTCCAATACGTAATGGGTACACCTGCGCCCATCTGGACCTGCCATTCTGTGTTTGTCTCTCCTTCCTGTCCTCTCAATCCCAGCCAGTCGAAGTAGATGGACGCTCGTCTTGAGCCTGGTTCTGCTGGAGGTTTCTTCCTGTTTAAATGAAGTTTTTTTTTACTTTCCACTGTCGCCTTTGTGCTTGCTCAGGATGGGAGACTGTGACAAAGTGAAAATTCAATGAGTCTGCTGGTAGATAATTTTACTACCGTATTTTCCGGCCGAAAAATCGCACCGCCCGATAAGTCGCTTTGTCCAATTATGTCCAATAAAGTGAAAAAATCCATAAACTTGTTGCTTCTCCGTATACGTTGCATCTTTTATGCGTCACTGCTGACGCGTCGCCTATGTTACGCGTCACCGCCCTGCTGCATATGGCGGTCACAGGAGCGTGCGAGCACGGAAGGACTTTACAAGATTAACATGGTAAAAACAATTATTTGTTTGCTGAAAATTATAGCAAAGATGTGTCTGAGCTTAACCTTTTCTTAATAAATTCACGAAATGATCAAATCAGCTGGATTTAAAAAAGTAGTTTCGCCATGTGCATGCGTGCAGGTGGGACGGTTTCATTTCTTTAAAATTTAGCAAGATAAACACTTTAAAAAATGTTTCTTAGCTGCCATTGTAGCGCAAGTGTTCCTGAGCTTAACCGTTCCTTAATAAATTCACGTAATGGTCAAATCTTCTGGATTTAAATTGTTACGCATTGACGTCTTCCAAACGGTCGCGCGCGTGCTGCGAAAATAAATTAGAAATACATAGAATTTTAGCTCAAAAATCTCCTACAGCTAACAGTTTGTAAATGTCCACCCAGTAATTAATTTCTGTAAGTTTCAACAAACTCTGTCCTGTCGTTCATGAGCTATTTTGCAAAATAGTACCCGTTAAAAACATGGAGCTACAAGCCAACCGCTACACATCTACGTTGCTAAAACATCAAATTTTAGCTCTAAACATCTCCTACAACTAACAGTTTTTGAATGTCCACCCAGTAATTACTTCCTGTAAGTTTCAACAAAATCTGTCCTGTGGTTTAGTAGTTCATACCTCCAGAGCAGGAGGCCGGGCTGCGACAGTGAGTCCAACCAGAGGAGGCTGCCGTCGGACACATGAGCTGGAAACGCTCGGTGGACTCTCTGGAAGTGTCAGAGCTCCAGAGCAGGAGGTCGGGCTGTGACAGAATGAGTCCGACCAGAGGCATCTTCGATCAGACACATGAGGTGGGAACGGTCGGTGTACCCTAGCGGACAAAAGTGGTACTGCACCATTTTTTGCCAAAATGAAAAACGGTCATATCTGAGCCAAAAATTGGTCTAAATACATGGGAAAAAATCCCTAAATATGTCGCTTCGCCACATAAGTTGCAGGACATGAAAATTTGTTTAAAAAAAACTGTGACTTATAGGCTGGAAAATACGGTAATTGGCTTTTGTACGTATGTGAATGTTTCTGTTCAGTGCCCTGAAATGACTTCTGTTGTGACTTAGCACTGTATAAATAAACTGAATTGAATTGCATTGAATTTTTAAAGGTATACTTGTATATAATTTGACTTTTACTGCAGTGCATCCTTTTTTTGATGACAGGTCAATAAACGTTTTCAGCCTTAGATTATTCTGTGTAATATTGTGTCTGTCTTGCTTTGCTCTGTACAAAACAGTGTTATCATTCATCAGCCTCGTCTGTTCACTGAAATAATACAGCGTGCAGACATTTTACTAGTTGAGAAACTAAAATGTACAACACAAATACAAACATGATTAGGCAGGAAGTGGGATTATGATGTCTACGCAAGAAAGTAACGACAAGCTTTTAAGAGTTTTCTCACTCTGGAACCCCGTTTGAAAAAGAGCTTTTAGGATCTTCTAAAATGTGATTTCCATGTGGACACAAGGCTGAAACAATAAAAAAACAAAAAACATTTGTGTTTCCACAAAACACAGTCCCCATGTTGGATCGTAACACATGTGGACTGGACCTAAAATGAAAAGGCTGGTGCATTTGTATAAAATTACCAAATAATCATTTATAGTAATGAACACACAAAGAACTAACAAGCACTCACCTATTGTGCAGGTACCTCCAACTTTGTGGACAGATTTTTTTATTTTTTTTAATTAAATTTCATATTTACGTCCTGTAATGTTACTGATTTTATTGAGTCTTTCTGGTCTTATCAACTTTACCTACAGTAAGAGAAAAGAAAGAGGAAGCTTTTAGTTCTGAATTTAGCTGCTACTGTATAACACCTTCACCTCAAGAGTGGGTGAAGGTGAAAGAAGAGTAAACATGAGGCTTGCATTCCTCATAATTAACAAGCATGCCACACAAATAAATTAAAAAATAATATTCTTCATTATAAATACATGTACAGTACACTGTTCTAGCAATGCATTTTAATGTTTTTAAAGTCCCCGAACTCATTTGTTCAGTAAAATTTTAACAAATACATTTCCCATCCCCAACAAAGCCTATCACACTGCTTCCATTTTTTTAAGTGTGAAAGACATTTACAAACAAATACGACTTTTATAACTGTTGCCTAATGTTCCCCATAACTGTCTGTGTGCTGACCCAAGCCTGAAATAACTTCCTTTTCCTGTCACAACCGTCACAGCTGAGGAGTACAGGAGAAATAATTACCGTAAGAATGAAGTTGAAAACACTTATTTCTGGTCCAGCTTGTTACCACATGGTCTGAACCCACAGACTTCATGACAGTTCATCAGTGTGAGTAGGCACTGGCCACCTCTTCACCTTGACCTGTCTGTGCTGCAAATTTGTAAAGTCTTCTTCAATGTGAAGGCAACCTTGATGCTGCTACTCTCTTAGCATAGCAAATAAAGCATCTTTAAACTTGATCCATCCATCATCTTTACAAGCTTCTTCCAATTTCAGGTCATGGGGTTGCTGGTGTTGCCCATGTCCATCAGTTACTGTGCGAGAGGCGGGGGACACCCCGGATTGATCTCCAGTCCATCACAGGGACACATAGAGACCAACGAGACAAGCAGTCAGTCTCTCACTCACACCTGAGACAATTTAAAGTTAGTCTAACATGCATGTTTTTTGTCTGTGGGAGGAAACTGGAGTACAAGGGAAAAAACCACGCAAGCATGGAGAGAACATGCAAACTCCACCCAGAAAGGTCCTGGGGCCTCATGTACAAAGACTTGCGTGGATTTCTTACTGAAACGTGACGTACGTTCAAATCCAGAAAACGGCGTACGCACAAAAAAATCCGGATGTATCAAACTGTGCGTACGCCGGAATCCACGCACATTGCTTTTGTACATCACAATCAACGTGGCGCACATGAGAGAGTGGCCGACTCCGCCTTTGACACGCCTCCATATAAATATGCAAATTCATTTAAATATGCCCTGCACCAGAGGAATGTCGTTCTGTCCCATCATGCATCACGTTCTTCAACTGCTAAAACAGCTAAAAATAAACAAAAAACATGAATTTAAGCTGTGCAAAACTATTCAGTCTTTCTGTTTTTTATATTTTTTGCAGGTTTTCATTTAAATATGCCCTGCACCAGAGGAATGTCGTCTTGTCCCATCATGCATCACGTTCTTCAACTGCTAAAACTGCTAAAAATAAACAAAAAACATGAATTTAAGCTGTGCAAAACTATTCAGTCTTTCTGTTTTTTATATTGTTTGCAGGTTACAGTACAGTATATTCTAATTGCGTCCATGTGGATTTATTAATTGTTAATCATGTGTGTTTGGTGTGAACAATAATGATTTTCACATCATGAACAGTTTCTCAGAATCACCTCTAGGTGTCGCCAATGAAACCAAAACCACAGAAACGTGCGTACGCCAGCCCTGGGGCCTCATGTACAAAGACTTGCGTGGATTTCTTACTGAAAAGTGCCGCACGGTCAAATCCAAAAATCTGCGTACGCACAAAAAAATCCAGATGTATCAAACTGTGCATACGCCGGTATCCACGCACATTCCTTTTGTACATCACAATCAACGTGGAATTGAGCGCACATGAGAGAATGGCCGACTCCGCCTTTGACACGCCTCCATATAAATATGCAAATTCATTTAAATATGCCCTGCACGTTAGGAATGTCGTCTTTGCTCTATTGCAAATCATGTAGAAACGTGGGAAAAAGAGTAACTTCACGGACTGTGAACTGGAGACACTTCTGAGTGACGTAGAGAGGCACAGAAAAAGGTTTTGTATGGCACGCTCAGCGCACAACAAACCGCCCACTTTTAAACAAGAAGTTGACCAAGCTATTCTAACATGCCTAAATAGGTTAGTGGGTAGCGTGCCTGCCTTTCATTCCAAAGATCATGAGTTCAAATCCTGTATGGTGCAACGTTTTTTTTTTTTTTATTCATTCCAGATTTAAAGAACACAAGAAAACTATTTAGAATGAACAACATGAAATGTAGAATGAACAACATGAAATGAAACAATACATGAAATGAAGGCAAAAGAGGATTTCTTGTGGGTTTTTTTTAAAATAGTTTTCTTGTGTTCTTTAAATCTGGAATGAATTAAAAATAAAGACAAACGTTGTTTTCATTTAAATATACCCTGCAACAGAGGAATGTCGTCTTGTCCCATCATGCATCACGTTCTTCAACTGCTAAAACAGCTAAAAATGAACAAAAAACAAGAATTTAAGCTGTGCAGAACTATTCAGTCTTTCTGTTTTTTATATTTTTTGCAGGTTGTATTCTGATTGCGTCCATGTGGATGTAATAATTGTTCATCATGTGTGTTTGGGTGGAAATAATCATTATTACCCCATCATGAACAGTTTCCAGAATCACCTGTAGGTGTCGCCAAAGGAACACAAACCACAGAAACGTGCGTACGCCTGCTCTGGGGCTGGCGTGGGAATGCGCACATATCCATGTTCAGTTCAGTTTTGATACATACGGAGTTTTGCGTGGATAGTGACGTACGCACGGTTTTTGTGTGTACGCACCGTTGATACATGAGGCCCCTGGAGCTGGCGTGGGGCTGCACACATTTCCACGTTCAGTTCTGTTTTGATACATATGGAGTTTTGCGTGGAAAATGGCGTACGCAAGGTTTTTGTGCGTACGCACCGTTGACTGGGATTTGAACTGGCAACTTTCTCGCTGAGAGGCAACATCCAACTGATCCACTGTTGGGAAACTTAATGTAAAATCTAATGTGTTTAATTGTGTGTGTGGCCACACTTTTTTGAACGGACACTTGGTGCTGTGCTCTTCTGAATGTTAAAAGTCTACATATCGCTTCAGGAACAATGCTGGTGATATATAACTTTCCTTCAAACAGACAGCCGAGTGTTTAGTTTAGGTATTCCTGTCACAGCTGACTCTACTCTGAGCGCTGCAGAACTGTTCATCATGCCGTACGAGGAAACAATTTAAAAAAACACCCTAAAAAGGCACAGAGAACCCTCTTCGAAACCCTCGTTACTCTGGACCGCCTGGGAAAGTTAATAAACAAACTGATGAAGGAAAACGTTGTTTTGAGGGGAAATCATCCGTCGTGAGCCCTGTGGTTTAGTGTGGTTTTGGTAAATCTGAAGGCCAGATTTGAACCTCCAAGCATTCACACGACAGCTGCCGACCAAGAGAAGAAGAAAAACCAGTCAAACAAAGACGCTCGAGAGGGGAGAAACAAAAGAAGAAGAAAAAGATTGGGCAATTGTTTTGCCTCGTTCGGATGCAAACCGCACACTGCAGCGGCACGCTGTCTGTATTCTGACAGAGAGACTTGTGGTTGAAAGTCTGACTGAAGCAGAAACACAAATCTGGGTCAAACCCACCGTGGGCTGGCTGTGCCCCCACAGTTTCTCCAAAGCAGCACTGAAAACATCACAGCTGCCTTTACTCAGTTTCACAGAGCAGACTGACATTTGAGCTTTAGCCCTGACATTTGAGCTTTAGCCCTGCCTGTCATCTCTTTAATAAACCCTGGGGGTCCATAATGCCATCATGCCTACATACACAGTTCTCACCATAGTTTGCTGCTCTAAACTTCTCCTGGGCTTCGACTCTCGCTTCAGATTGTTGGACTGAACTGAACATTTTATAGACGGTGTTTGACGAGATAATAACTGCATGTAATCATGTCCTGAGAGCGCACGCTGTAGCTGCACTCACGCAGAGACATGTAGGAGGAGACGTATGAAGGCAACAGACCAAGAAGTGATTTAAAGATGAAAATGTACCAGTGGAAGAGTCTGTGTGAGGTTAATGATGTCCAGTTAACCAGTGAATACAGGGTGCAGTGGTGGGTACGATAATCACAGCCAGTTATGAATCTTAGTGCACCATGATAGACAACATCCAACATCTGCAGGTGCTTGTAGGAGCATTCATGTAAATAATGTCACCGTAATCAATGGAGGGAAGGAAAGTCACAGTTACAAAGTGTTTCCTAGCATTCAGAGTTAGACAGGATCTATTTCTGAAAAAGAAACCCAGTTTTAATTTCAATTTCTTTAGCAGTTTTTCTACCGGTACATGAGGCTTAAAAGAGAGATGTGCATCGACCAAGATTCCCAAGTATTTATAAGAATTGACAAACTCAATAGGAAAACCATTCAAAGATAAAATAGAAGAAAAGACTGCTGGGACCGACTTCCTGTTTGACAACATCCCTTTGGTTTTATCAGCATTTAGTACAAGTTTGAGGTGGAACAAATCTGACTGGATGATGTCAAAAGCAGACTGTAAAAGTTGAAAAAACGTAGCTACTGTTCTAGCTCGACAATAAACAACATTGGCATACAAATGTAAGGATGCATCAGGAATGATCTGACCTACATTACTTATGCAGATTGTGAAAAGAGTGGGTCCTAAGACTGAACCTTGTGGTTCACCATTGTTAACAGTTAAATAGCTGGAAGAAGAATCATTATGTTGAACACATTGCCTCCGATCTGAGAGATCGCTAGAAAACCAACCCATGGTGTGAACTGAGAAAACAATTTCTGAGAGCTTATGACACAAGATGTTATGATCCACAGTGTCAGAAGCTTTAGACAGGTCTAAGAAAAGTGCAGCACAATAATCCTTAGCATTTAAAGCTTCAACAACGTCATTAAAAACCTGCAGCAAAGCAGAGCTGTGTTGTTTCCTGAAGCCAGAATGATGGAGAGGTAAGGTGTTAGATCCAAATATTTTTTTAAGTTGAGAGATTATCAATTTTTCTAAAGAGTGATTCAGCCAGCTTCCTGTTATACGGCTGTGGTTAGGTATAACATCAGACAAGTAATAGTGATGAGGCAGAGGGCTTGTTTGTGGTTTTGTCTATCTTATCAGGAGTCCTGAGCTCTGTGAAAAACCTCCAGGTGGGAGTGAAGAAAACTGCTGTGCAGCCGCTCATTTGAGCTCATTCCTGTTAGCTTGAAAACCTCAGACTGCCTTGCCTGTTTATTTTCTAAAACATTTTGTTGCGTTTCTCATATAATCCTATTAAATTCAAGCAAAGCCAACTAGACTTCTTTATGAATTTTGAACACGTTTTCTATTTAAGGAGGTTTTGTTTCAAGTCAAAGTGAAACAGCAGGTTCTAACCGCGCTGGAACAGTCGGAGAGTCAAGAGCGAGACAGTAGGCAAGTTTTCAGTTGCAGTCTGAATATTGAGTGTGAACATGGGAACAGCGAGCTGTGCAGATCATTCTGTGCAGCCACTTTGTGTGTGCACCGATTACAAATCTCTATTCCATGTGATGCATGTTGTTTTGTGTTGCTCGTCTCGACCCGCTTCGTACCCTGTCAGCCGCCCCCCATGTTTACGATCTAATCTACTGGAGTACATTTTAGACATGAAGGTAGACTTGGACAAGACTTTGATAAATTGTGTATCAGTTTGGGGTTTAGACCTGCTGGGCTGTAGCCTTAACATTTTCTGTCATGTAACAAAGTTAAGTCCTTCTGGATGGTTTCTTTTTGTTGAAACGTTTGTCTTTCATCCAAAAGATTTCATCAGTCCGAGGAGCCACAACAAACTCAGTCTTATAAATAGCACCTTCACATAGTGGGAACAAAATTGTGTACACAAGGTCCCAGTTACATCAAACAATAGCAAAAAATACAAAGTGTAAAAAGTAAATAAGGATCTTAGATATAAACTAGAACATACTAATGCTAACATCCAGTAGTACGCTAAAAGATCTAAGATATATGCCAGTCACTAATAGCGCATAACAATACACCGAACAGCAGCATGATTCTTATAGGTTCTGTTAGCCTATAACACTTAATGTGAGCACTAACATAAACTGAACTAACATAAACCGAACTAACATAAACTGGGATTTATTCAAAGCATGCAACAAAAATACAGAAACAAGGTGCCAAAAGTGAAAAAGAAATACGGTACATCTACATTAGCATGGTCCTATCCACAGTATTCTTGGGGGTGTCACTGTAGAAGCGAATGTGCATTGTACTTCCTGTCCGACACCGGAAGTGCCTGTATTCCATAGGCGGAGTATGGATCGCGGGTGTTTTTGAAAGTTATTTTCATTCATTTTATCGGAGCAAACACAGCTTTTGTTTAAACGGAACGTTTACTGAAATGTCCTACCGGGGTTCAGGTACCTGCTGTGCTGTTCGCGGCTGCACCAACAACCGGACCAAGCTAAATCTTTGGCTAAAACAACAGTGTTTTCAACACGGACCCAAAACAAAGAAAGAGTGTTCCTGCATCCTACTCTATGGCTGTGTCTGCGCGATCAGGTAACATCTGTAATTTCTTTTTATTCAGGGAGGGTTTATTAATGAGAGTTTTGGATGATTTACTGTCTTAAAATGATATATGTCAGGCGCGACCGGTATTTTTAGCCGAGATAGCTGCTAATAAACCTTAGCCGAGAGGCCGGAGCAAACGCGTTCGCTATTTATGTATTTTTAAATTATGTCTGCGCGATCAGGTAACATCTTTTTATTCGGGGAGGGTTTATTAATGAGAGTTTTGGAAGATTTACTGTCTTAAAACGATAGATCTCAGACGCGACCGGTATTTTTAGCCGAGATAGCTGCTAATAAACCTTAGCCGAGAGGCCGGAGCAAACGCGTTCGCTATTTATGTATTTTTAAATTATGTCTGCGCGATCAGGTCACATCTGTTATTTCTTTTTATTTGTCCCTCCTCTTTTAACAAAACGAGTGGTGTTCCCACATTTTTAATGAACTAAAACAACAAAGTTTGGACTGTCTTCAACTGTATTACTCGCATGTAAACAAACGGTGTTTCCGGTCAACCGGAAGTCGTGTGCACATTTCGCGCAAAGCATCATGGGGCGTAGGAATACTGTGGATTGGCAGAGTGGTTCTGATGATAGTGAGGTTCTATTAGCAACATGGTCCAGTTAGCACCATGGCACCGTTAGCGGCGTGGTTTTCCTGCGAAGCCGAACGGGTCCATAGAGTTTGGTCCGTGCAGGCGGATGGAGGATCACGGAGACAGCTGCCATGTCAGGAGGCTGGAAAAAAAACAACAGGAACAAAAAAATCTTAAGTTTACCGGGAGCCTGTGAAGCTGCGACTCGGCTGAGTGAAGCCATCTTGGAATAAGTAAAATAGTTTATAAAACAAGTACTGTAAATAGTTTATTTGACAAAATAAACAAAATAAGATGTTGACAGGGCAGCTAACTTGCTTTAAAGTGAAACTAAACCCAGGTTGAGACGGTAACTCCTCCTTCCAAAATCTCCCTGAAAATGGGCGTGTCGAGAGACAAGGAAGGGTGGAGGTAGAGTTGTGCTTTTGTTCACGCCTCCACCTGCAACAACCTAAAACAAATTAAACCTCTAGCCAACAACATACACCAAGCAACAACAAAGAATAAACATGTAGATGTATTTATCTATTCCACCCATTCCATCCAAAACCAAAGGCCTAAAACAATGAAAATGAAAAGAAAAATAAAACCGCTTGTCAGGAGTGAAATGCAGCACTTCCATATAAGGTATGCACTTCTCATCTCTGCAGGGGATTGGCTCTGCTTGAACCACCTGTGTGACATCACACATGAGCAGACATGTCACACATGAGCGTTTGCACAAATAAGAAAATTAAGGTGTAATCCACCAGTTCAACCCATAGAACTACCGTAAACACATTTTTAGACCAAATATTGCCAATTTACACAGATATGCACAATTATGTGAGAATAAACACAGCCATAGTGCTAGATAACATTTTAAACACATTCTAGGGAGTTTATCAGCTAAAAAAAGTTAATTTTGGGTTTAGTCGCACTTTAAGGAGGCCATGGAGGGAGACAGATCATAACAGCCATCGAAGGACAATCCAGAGACTGATAAGACACAAGGGAGCTGAATATGATACTAATGAGGACAAATAAGAGACACCTGTGGTGATTAACAATGAACGCAGGTGAGACAAGGGCTGAACACAAGCAGGAGGAACACTGAAGGGTGACTGAAAACATGAAGACACAGACAAGACAGGACAAAACCCCAGAAACCCTACAGCATGAAATTTGATTTTCTGTCATTGTTGAAATTAAGATTTAGGACAACATCTATTTTGAAAGCAGATTTGTTTCACACTCTTTTTGACCATGTTTAAAATTCAAGGCTGTTAGTGTCTGCGACTCATGCATGGAAAATGAAAACATTTTGAGACATTTTGGAGACTCCCTCATGAATGCTAATTAAACTACAGATGTTTTTTTTATTTTATTTTAGACTTCTCCTCCGATAAATAGTGTTAACTTATTATTTTATATGCTGTATATGAATGTTTCTGTTCAATGCCCTGAGATTAATTCTGTTGTGACTTGGAGCTATATAAATTAACCTAACTGAAGTGAATTGAATTTTCTGAATTTCACAAGTAAATAACTTTGGTCTAATCCTCAGTGCTAACACCACGTCTGTTTTTTTTTTTTTTTTTCAAAGCATTTAACAGTACAAGACTGCTTTTTAAAAGTGTTGCAGGGATGATTAGCAAATACATTACTAATCTAATTCATTAGTTTCTTATTCACAAATCTTAAACAGGTTGAGTTATATTTTAGTAACTAATTTCGCCTCAAAACCAAAAGTTACATAGAAAATAATTTCCTGCATTACTTTGATTTTGTGTAATGCCTCTTCAAAAAATGTTTTTACTATGATCATCATCATATATTAGAAAAGTGTCCAGTTATAGAGAATTGTAACACATCAATGACAAGCATATGTGGCGAAGATGTGGTAGAAACATCAGCTGTTTACAAGAAGCACCTCTACTTTTGCTGCAGCAACTTTCAGCAGACTTGACCTCAACAGCTCACCGCAGGTCTGAAATGAGTTTGCAAGGCATAGTCTGAAAGTATGTGTTCTTAAATATGTGAGTAAAACGATTGTCATTAAAAACCACTGATGTCAACTAAACAGCTGTACAGAGAAGATGTGAGTATAATAGCAAAATATACAAGCGGTACATTAATGTCCCCCATCGATGAGAGATTGAATGTTTTTGAGATGATTGCTTTTCTGGACTGGAACTGAACAAGAAATGCAAATAAACCTTAATGTTTTTCATCCAAGATATTCAAGTGGGCAGGTATTACACTGTGATAAAGAACAGAGGTTTTACCAATTCATTTTTTGGGTTGTCTGAGGCAGCAAAAAGTGATGGATCCTGGTGAGTGAAGGGAGCAATTTTATCCCCCACCAGGTGCAGTGGCGGAGCCAGGGGGTGGGTAATGGTGGTCTTGACCACCACAGATTAATCTTCAGCTACCCCTATGTTAGGCAATATGAAAAACTAGAAAGCATAGTTTTCTCAAATCATCGAGATGGCTAGCTCACAAATATATTTGGCAGTATGTATCTTGGATTTATGGCAACCCTGTTCGACAGTGATCTTTCTTACACCGCACACCAAAACAGAAGTTGGTAGGTATCCAGCTCACAAGACGAACCAGAGATATGGATGAATGGACAGACAAAAGCTATTTCCAAGTGCCCTCTTCGTTCCGTGACAGGGGACAAT
>JBBPBX010004298.1:13175-44729 GCA_038048925.1 Garcialebias charrua | reverse complement strand
TATATATAAAAATTATCACAAGAGCAACAAAACAGTAATAACAAAATAAAATTAATTCAACTTCAAATGGATTAAAAAGTTGATGCTATTGAAAAACCTGCTGACCTTCAAAGTTCAAAGTGTTCAAAGTGAAAGATGGTCCAGTTTCTTTTCTTTACATGAAACTCGAAAATTGGTGACTTCAGAGGACAAATTAATTAATTAATTAATTTATTTATTTATTTATTAACCTTTATTTAACCAGGCAAGTCCCATTAAGATCACAGATCTTTTTTGCAAGGGAGGCCTGGGCCTTAAGGCAGACTAACATGCATGTTTTTGATCTGTGGGAAGAAACTGGAGTACCTGGAGAAAACACACGCATGCACGCGAAGAACATGTAAACTCCACACAGAAAGACCCCAGGTCCAACCGAGGATTGAACCCAGGACCTTCTTGCTGTGAGGCAACAGTGCTAACCACTGAGCCGCCGCGCTGCCAAATTAAACACGTCACTTGTACCTCATGTTAGCAAACAAGGCATTGGTTTGACCAGACAGCAACTCTGACCATTCTCAAGAATCAGAAAAATAATATTAATAGCTCAAATCACTGGTGTCGATGTACAAAATATGAAGCAGCATTTACTTTGAGAATCATGACTTGTGCCTTTTTTGTAAAACCAAGAGAAATGAAGTCAAATGTAGAAAATGCTGAGAAAGAAAAACTATTTGACTATGTTCACACTGCAGGTCTTAATGCTGAATTCAAGTTTGTTTGTTTTCTCAGATCAGATTTATTGATTTTTTTGCATTGTTGTTCACATTATAATTTAACTTTGATAGCCATCATCAGACTCCAGCGTGATCGCTCTTCGGCCCTGAGGCGATCTGCGTGCACTGAAGACGTGACGTTACACGTGGCACGTCGTGTTTATGCAAATAAATATGGATGCCACATGTTAGCATGTGTGTATTGAGCATGACGTACAATCAGAGACAACTAAAGCTGTGCTTGTTTCTGCCAGTGCTCACATCTGATCTTACTGCTGGCCACCGTCTCAGGTGCAGAACTGCACTTCTGAAACGGAAACAACTGAAAGAAGAAACAAACTCAACCATTGATCCCATCACGTACACCAGTACAATCCAACACCAATGTCAGTATCATATGTTGCTGTAGATTCTGTCATCTGGGACATGGCAAAAATAAAAAATTTGAAAAACACAAAGCAGTCGGACTTCTGTTCTGTAGCTGAAGATGTGCTGAGTTCCTAGATTTGAACTGCACACGGGTGGTATATTTGGATCGATATTCATACTCTTACCTCATTGTACATAAAAGTCAGATGAAATACAACAAGACCATTCAGACTGCAGTCACTTTGAAAAACATTGGATATGTATCTGATTTTATACCACAAATTACAGAGGACTGAGTCTGATTTAGTTTGGAGAAAAAAAATCAACTTTGTTAGGTTTAGACAGTCATAAAAATGTACAATATGTGTCACATTTGGCAAAAAAACAAACACAATAGTTTTGATCACTTTTGCCTGCAGTGTGAACGCAGCCTGAGATTGCTGCTACTGACGAGTGTTTACTCTTAACTTTGGCTTGTATCTATTCAAAAACTCCCAATCTATGCTTATCCCTGACCCCACAGCCCCTCCACTGACCTCCCACATGTCACTTGAGGTCACAGCTGCATCCCAACATGAAGAAGAAAAAGAACGTTTGAGGAGGAAATGATGACTCCCCCTTTTTAGATACTTGGAAAGCCCAGTTGTTCTTGGCCGAAACCTGACTTTTGGCCTCCGAGAGCAGTTTTTGTGGCCTGTCACCCCATGGCCCAGCTTTATTAGAGGGAGGAGGAACACCAGGATTGTGTTGGGTTTATATCTGCATCTAGGCGGTCAGCTTTCCTCTGGGACAATGTAAGGATATGAGTGTTTGATGACAAGCAATGATAAGGGACTGTGTGTGTTTGTGCGTGTGGGAAGTGAAGAGTAACGGCTACAAGGGCAGCTGGGTTTTTTTCTTCCACAAATCTTGTATGAAATTTTGGAGGGTGTCATTATCACTCTCTGTCAAGAGGAGGGGGATCATGTTTTGGAGTGAGTCTATGTGTGTTGTTGGGTTGCCTGCTGTGTCAGCAAAATATCTCTTGAGCCACTGGATGAATTATAATGAACCTTTCAGAAAGTACCGGTAATCATTACACGTACATCTACTACTGATTAACTTTGGGAGTCAATCCGATCCAAGATGGACACCACAACTGGTGGATTATAACTCTATGGCTACAAACCAGTCAGTTTAACAAACGTTGACCTAAAGTTTGATGTGGTGGTAGCTGAAAGTTATTCTCAACATATACTCAGTGCGCTAACATGTCAACTGTTTTCAGGAGATGTCATTAAACTGGTGTTTGGCATTTGTGCTTCAAACCAAAGTTTGCCTTTAAAATATCAATAAATTATGTATTATTGTTGTGTAGATGCTGCCCCAATTGGTCAGATTGCAAGAACGATTTTTTACTGCATTTATTATTACCGGATACCACATTGTTATCACAAATGAAGGAGACGTTAACACTTATCAGAAGAACGTAGGTTTTTGTGGCTAGCCTTAAACCAACATTTCTACATTGGAGGGGTTTTTTTCTGCTTTTTGTGTCAGGTACAGTAATATTTCTTTAAGTAGATTAAAATGAATTAGTGCACTATACACTAATCATTCATTGAAAAAAATATTTAGGAGACAATGTAGCTACATATCAGTAGAGCTTTCTTTGCATCACATCACTGACCCTATTTCAGCTTCTGTGCATCAAGGAATGTTTTATGCATTACAGTACATTACAAAGTACCAGCAGGCCTGGATGCTTTTATACTTACCTTGCCCTTTTCCAAGCACCTGTCACCAAATCATGTTCACTGTCTCTCTAATTTACTCACTACACATCTGATTGTGCACTTCTAACCCCGTATAACACCTCAGCTCATTGGCTGTGTAAGGACATTGTGAAAAAACAAATAGTTCTTGGTGTCTAGGTAGGTTACTCAATTAAATTCACTTTATTAACCGTATGTTGCCCTAAGTCACAACATAAGACATCTCAGGGCACTGTACAAAAGCTTTCACATACATTTGAAAATTAGTGAAAGTTCTTTATCTATGGAAGCCAGTAGATTGTGTTGAATCTTCACTTTGTCGCAGTCTCCCATCCTGAAAAAGCACAAAGGCAACAGTGGAAAAGAAAAACTCCCTTTTAACAAGAAGAACCCTCCAGCAGAACCAGGCTGAGGACGAGAGGACATCTGCTTCAACGTGCTGGGTTTGAGAGAACAGGAAGAAGAAACACACAAACACAGAGCTGCTGGCAGAACCGTCTCTTCTGACAGTTCACCAAGCTCGTCTTGGCCACAAATTATTTGTTATTTTTTATACAGGTAGTCCTCGACTTACGACGTAGATCCGTTCCTAGGCGTCATCGTAAACCGATTTTCGACGTAAGTCGGAATATACGTACATACTGCACCATACAGGTAGTCCCCGACTTACGAGCGAGTTCCGTTCCTGCGAGGTGCTTGTAAGACGAAATTTCGTATGTCGGAACACGAAACATGTGTAGCTCGTAAGTCCGGATTTTTGGTCGTAAGTCGGAAAATGTATGCTAGCTCTACTACGAACACTCGTTTTTCAACACAAACGTACACACTAGTTCATAAACATGCTCAGAAACTTGTTTACAAACTGTTAGCTAACACACTTTCATCTAAAAACACATACCAGTGCTGTATTTTCTGTATGTTCTGTACAACTTTACTGTTCGTTAGTCAGCTCGTAGGTCCGGAACCTCGTATGTCGATGTGCTTGTAAGTCGGGGACTACCTGTATACATGTACAGTACTGTATTACCAAGCACTTAGCCTATCCTAACACAGTACCCTACATAATTATCAAAAAACAACATACGTTTGGGAGCCATAATGAAGGGCAAAAAGTGTTAATGGCCTACTGGGATGCTGGTGACGCCGTCCTCCTCAGTCCATCTGCCTTATTCCGTATTCCGTTTACGGCGTAAAACCGCGTTCACAGTACAGTGCAGTATTCCTCCGCCGCTGCACCGCGTACAGTACAATATTGTATTCTTCTGCTGCTGCGTCACAACATTTAGTCAAAGTCAAAGTCAAAGTCAACTTTATTGTCAGATCTGCAATATGTACTGTACAGGACATACACAGGACCGAAATTGCGTTTCTCTCAGTCCCTCGGTGCAACAGTAAACATCTAAACATTGAAACACTGAAACATATAATAATTGACATAAGCATAAAATAGTAAAACTAACACTGTCCTGAGTTTTTGGCATAGTGGAATAAGAGTATGACGTATTTATGACGTAAAACTGCGTAACTCGAAATAAGGCTTTTCATTGTAAATGGGAGATGCGTTGTAACCACGAAACGTCGTTAACTCGAGACCGTCGTAACCGGAGGACTACCTGTACTGCTCTTTTGCCGCAGACTCGAGATCATCTGTAAACTTTTTTTTAGCAACTTCTGCATTGTTCACAGAATATTTACTCCATACTAACGTGAAATAACAAAAATAAGCAAATAACTTGAGCATCAAGTGTTAAGTGTTTGTTTACAGTGCGAGGAGCTCCATAATGGTGACCGTTCTGGTACTCTGTGGTTTTAATCATGGCAGTGCAATGGGTTTGTTGTGCAATTATTTTCAAGGTTTGACCGAAATAGACTACAACTCCATCAATTCTGGAGGGAAGAGGACATTCTGTTTCAATTCAAATCTTTTAATTTTAATTCAACCTTTATTTATGCAGTTTAGTTTCACTGAGTCTCGTGGACTCATTTATAAGAGAGACCTTTTTACATGCTCAAACATTATAGGGTAATGGTTTAATGAGTTTTATACAAGCTGGTCTTACAGTACAGTATGTACCTGCCCACTGTCCTGCGCTATCAGAGGAAACAAAGAAGTCTCATTAATGGTCAGAGAATCCATGTGTTTCCTGAACTGCTTTCATTATGAGCAAACGCATCCTTCTGCTGGCATTTTATCTGCTCCCAGCCCACATCAAGACCTTGGACTGTCCCAAGAACAATATGTTCAGGAATCCTTCTTGTCTCCTCAACAGATAATCAGACTCTCATTTAGATAGCTCGACTCTGCGTCTAGACACACAAGGCATTTTTAGTCACCTGAAGCAGTACCTGATTACTAATGGGCAAAACAGCAAACACCGAGTGGAATTTCACCTTTGTCTAAAGGAATTTGCTAGTTCTCCATTACGTCTGAGCTTTGAAACTGCAGAAATAATTAACTCCAATTAAAACTAAATCCACCACAAGGGGATTTTATTTAGAATCAGTTGCATCAGCATGAAAATCTACCAGGTCATGAGACACCCACGCCTTTCCAGTGCTTTCAGCCTGAATTAAACTAGTAAGTAATGACTTCCTGTGAAAACGCAACGCAAGACATGTCACATCCTGCCATTTGCCCTCCCATCTTTCATCTAGGTCTGTTAAGGTCCCAGCAGAGTGTTCAAAATCCCAAGGCAAGCAGCTTTTATGGACACTTTAGGCTAGCTCGAGATTAGTTGGAGGTTGAAGAAAATGAGGAGAGTTGGGTGGAGAAGGTAAAATCAGTCATGCTGTGCAGGGTGTATAACAGTGGTGGGAACTCGAGTCACATAACCTGGACTCTTAGACTTTTATACCAATGACTGGGACTTGATTTGGACTTTGAGCTGTTTACTTGAAGAGACTTGATATTTTACCCATAATCCAAAGTTTAAAAACCGCAATGAAGTTAGTTCTAGGTTGGATGTTTGAGCTCTGTGAATTCAGCTGTGTCTTCATCTGGTTCAATCTGATGCAGGCAGGGACCTTCAATAAATTACCTAACCAAACATTCTTGAGAAAAACAAAAATAGCTTTCATGTCATGTGACCCACTGACACAAAACAGTCCAGCACTATAGCTAAGTCACTACCTGGTTATTGTTGATGGACAGCCTCTTGTTCTGGGCAATGAACATGCAGACTCTTCCTTCACTGTTTCATGTGGCAACCAGAGTTTTGGTAGCCTGGTCCTCGCCTTCCTGCACAGCTCTGCTCAATTCTCATTTCCCTTCACTGCTCAGTCTGGGACTTCTCCCATAGACAACGATTTCTTAGGCCGATTTTTGACCGGACCAATCAGAGAACAGAAGGGGCAGAGTTTTTGGCCCCTAACCCACGCCCCCTCCTGTCCCAGCGCAGCCAGCGAGCATTCGCATGTTCTCATCCAAAGCGATGCAAAGCAATGCAGGACTGTTTTATATGTGACACAAATGTATTAATTTCCCCATCTTAATCCCTTATCTGGAGTTTTCTTTTGTTTATTTTTTTGCCAAAAGTAAGTGATCATCGCTCCCTCCTCCTCCTCCTCTCCCTCCGCTGAGTGAAATGAACAAGGAAATGACTGAGGTTGTCACGAGAGAATTAAACTCGGGTTTTACGTTGCTGCCCGAGTCCCATCAGATTTCCTGGTCTTCTGGTGTGTTGGACCAGCGATCCATGGTTTTATTTTATTTTATTAGAACGTTTTATTAACATATAAACACAGAATATGCAACGGCAGCGAGAGAAAATTCAGCAGGAGGCGGAGCTGAAGTCAAGTTCAGCAGACCACGGGGGAGCAGCCATCAGCAGAGGCCACGCCTCCAGCAAGAATCCGTTCTCAATGGAGAAAGTCCAGACCCTAGTCCGAAGCGAAGTGAAGGACAAGGGTCTGGTTTTAACCAGGCTAGAGTTTTGGTAGTGCCATCATGTAGCTCCAAAGGAGCCAGTTTTCAGCTATGTCGGCATATGCTTCCACATTTTTCACTGAATGTTTATTTTTCGAAAATTATAGTTTAAAGTATGACTATTCTAGCAGCTAAGTTTAATTGAATAGTGCAATTTAATAATAATAATAATAATAATTTGTCACTCACATTTGTCATCTGTGTATGTTTCCCATACTTGACAGACGAAATTGGTCTTCTGCCTTTAACCCAACCACCACCAGGTGGTGCAGCGAGCAGCCGTAGTCAGCACTCGGGGAGCTGGAGAATTAGGTGCAATTTTAGAATTACTTTTTAACACTGTAAGTTCAGTTGCACGTTACATCACAATTTGAGATAAATACAATTTAAAAAAAAACACACGGTCTATCATTTCGATTTTATAATTGCACAATTGTTAAAAAAAACTTGAAAGGACTTGAAATTTCAAGTTTCAGACTTGGGATTTGACTTGACACTTGGCTCTGACTTAACTGTCTTGACTTGACACTTGGCTCTGACTTGAATTGAGACCTGACTCTGACTTGACTGTCTTGACTTGAGACTTGACTCTGACTTGATTTGAGACCTGACTCTGACTTGACTTGAGACTTGATTCTGACTTGAATGTCTTGACGTGAGACTTGACTCTTAATTGACTGTCTTGAAATGAGACTTGACTCTGACTTGAATGTCTTGACTTGAGACTTGACTCTGACTTGACTTGAGACTTGACTCTGACTTGAATGTCTTGACTTGAGACTTGACTCTTACTTGACTGTCTTGACTTGAGACTTGACTCTGACTTGAATATCTTGACTTGAGACTTGACTGTATTGACTTGAGACTTGACTCTGACTTGACTGTCTTGACTTGAGACTTGACTCTGACTTGAATGTCTTGACTTGAGACTTGACTTGAGACTTGACTCTCACTTGAATGTCTTGACTTGAGACTTGACTCTTACTTGACTGTCTTGACTTGAGACTTGACTCTGACTTGAATGTCTTGACTTGAGACTTGATTCTTACTCGACTTGAGACTTGATTCTGACTTGACTTGAGACTTGACTCTGACTTGACTTGAGACTTGATTCTGACTTGACTTGAGACTTGACTTTGACTTGACTGTCTTGACTTGAGACTTGACTCTGACTTGACTGTCTTGACTTGAGACTTGACTCTGACTTGACTGACTTGATTTGAGACTTGACTCTGGCTTGAATGTCTTGACTTGAGACTTGACTCTGACTTGAATGTCTTGACTCTGACTTCACTCTGACTTGATAGTCTTGGCTTGAGTCTTGACTCTGACTCGACTTGAGACTTGACTGTCTTGACTTGAGACTTGACTCTGACTTGACTGTCTTGAGACTTGACTCTTACTTGACTTGAGACTTGATTCTGACTTTAACTGAGACTTGACTCTGATTTGACTCTGACTTGACTGTTTTGACTTGAGACTTGACTCTGATTTGACTCTGACTTGCCTATCTTGATTTGACACTGACTTGACTGTCTTGACTTGAGACTTGAACTTGACAGTCTAAACTTGAGACTTGACTCCTGACTTGACTTTCTTGACTTGACTCTGACTTGACTGTCTTGACTTGAAACTGGACTCTGACTTGCCTATCTTGACTTGAAACTTGATTCTGACTTGCCTATCTTGACTTGAGATTTGACTCTGACTTGACTGTCTTGACTTGAGTCTTGACTTGACTTGAGACCAAAAATCAGAAAAAGCTTCACCAGCATTTTGACTTGAGACTTGACTCTGACTTGACTTGAGACTTGACTCTTACTTGACTTGAGACTTGATTCTGACTTGACTTGAGACTTGACTCTGATTTGACTCTGACTTACCTATCTTGACTTGAGACTTGACACTGACTTGACTGTCTTGACTTGAGACTTGACTCTGACTTGACTGTCTTGACTTGAAACTTGACTCTGACTTGCCTATCTTGACTTGAAACTTGACTCTGACTTGCCTATCTTGACTTGAAACTTGACTCTGACTTGCCTATCTAGACTTGAGACTTGACTCCTGACTTGACTTTCTTGACTTGAGACTTGACTCTGACTTGACTGTCTTGACTTGAAACTTGACTCTGACTTGCCTATCTTGACTTGAAACTTGACTCTGACTTGCCTATCTTGACTTGAGATTTGACTCTGACTTGACTGTCTTGACTTGAGACTTGACTGCCTAGTCTTGAGACTTGACTCTGACTTGCCTATCTTGACTTGAGACTTGACTCTGACTTATCTTGACTTGAGACTTGATACTGACTTAACTGTCTTGACTTGAGACTTGACTCCGACTTGACTGTCTAGACTTGAGACTTGACCGCTGGACCGTGCACGGAAATACAGGAGACCTTATTTTTTGGAGCTGAGGTTTACAAGGAAGAGGCTACAGCTGAGCAACGAGCTAACATGCTAACAGATGTTGCTGTAAACGCTGTGGACCGTGTGAAGCTGCAGGAGCTCGGAGGTGCACGAGCTAACATGCTAACCGACGGAGGAAGAATTGACCAGCTCCCAGTAAGAAATTAACTATTTTTTTCCTTCATTATGGCTCCAAATGTACTGTATGTGTTTTTTGATAATTATGTAGGGTACTGTGTTAGGATAGGCGAAGTGCTTGGTAACTGTACAGTACCGTACATGTACGTGTATATGGGGCAGCCAGTGTGTATGTGTATTTCAACGTACGTCAAAATCCGTGTTACGAACGGGCGTAGGAACGGAACTCGTTCGTAAGTCGGGGACCACCTGTATTTATTGAGTAGTTACTAACAAACCAGCTTTCTTCGCTTTTCCCTTTGCAGCTAAGCACAAAATGACTAAATATTGAATCCATCCATCCATCCATTTTCGTCCGCTTATCCGGGGTCGGGTCGCGGGGGTAGCAGCCTAAAGGCTGAGTTAGACTCGCGCTTTGGTCTGCAGGCTGGAGCGCGCGCGCGCAGCGCGTGCACTGTGCCGTGCGGCGAAATGCGTTTACAGTGTTGCCTCTGTGTTTATAGTTGTCCCACGGCGGCGCATGGCAAAGTGCTGTTCTTTTACGGACCAGCAGGAGGCAGTACCCTCTAAAACCTGTGCATATGTTGCAAGAAAGGTGTAGAAGAAGAAATCTACCGTAGAAGAAGAACTGTTTGACGTCACACAACAAAAACAAATAGCTTTCCGCTCGCGTGCTGAACTGTTGTCTTTATTTGCAGTTTTAATGCATGGAGTCAACGGATGAGAAAGCGATCACGTGACTTTTGGCGAAAAAACTAAAGAAAAGTCCATCTCCAGATCAGGAACGAAGGAGAATTTAATACATTTTGTGTCACAAAACATTCCTCCATGCGTCGCGACTCCGTCTCCACGACCACAGCGGCGTAAACAGCTGCAGGCTCCGGCGTGAAGAGGGTGAAGGCTGTCGGGTGTGGACCTGTCAATCAAATCGTAGCGCCCACCGCGCGCGCATAGGCTTGCGGAGTTTCAAAAATTCGGAGGTGCACGACACGCGCTAATCCCACGCGCGGGGCCAACGCGCAGGGGCGGGGACTGTGAAATTGCGTCACTTTTGGAGCGCGCACCCTCGCGCGCTGCGCGACGCGTCGAGTATGAATCTAGCTTAAGTAGGGAGGCCCAGACTTCCCTCTCCCCAGCCACATGGAGCAGCTCCTCTGGGGGAATCCCAAGGCGTTCCCAGGCCAGCCGAGAAACATAGTCCCTCCAGCGTGTCCTGGGTCTTCCTCTGGGTCTCCTCCCGGTGGGACATGCCCGGAACACCTCACCAGGGAGGCGTCCAGGAGGCATCCTAACCAGATGCCCGAGCCACCTCAACTGGCTCCTCTCGATGTGGAGAAGCAGCGGCTCTACTCCGAGTCCCTCCCGGATGACTGAGCTTCTCACCCTATCTCTAAGGGAGAGTCCAGACACCCTGCGGAGAAAACTCATTTCAGCCGCTTGTATCCGAGATCTCGTTCTTTCGGTCACAACCCAAAGCTCATGACCATAGATGAGGGTGGGAACGTAGATCGATCGGTAAATTGAGAGCTTTGCCTTTCGACTCAGCTCTCTCTTCACCACGACAGACCGGTACAGCGCCCGCTTCACTGCGGATGCTGCACCTATCCGCCTATCGATCTCACGCTCCAGTTTTCCCTCATTCGTGAACAAGACCCCGAGATACTTAAACTCCTCCACTTGGGGCAGGACCTCCTCCCCGACCCGGAGAGGGCATGCTACCCTTTTCCGGCTCAAGACCATGGCCTCGGATTTGGAGGAACTGATCCTCATCCCGGCCGCATCACACTCGGCTGCAAACCGCTCCAGCGAAAGCTGTAGATCACGATCTGATGAAGCCAATAGGACCACATCATCTGCAAAAAACAGAGAAGCGATTCTAAGGCCACCAAAACGGATCCTCTCAACACCTTGGCTGCGCCTAGAAATTCTGTCCATAAAAGTTATGAACAGAATCGGTGACAAAGGGCAACCTTGGCGGAGTCCAACTCTCACTGGAAACGAGCCTGACTTACTGCCGGCAATGCGGACCAAGCTCTGACACCGGTCGTACAGGGACCTAACAGCCCATATCAATGGGCCTGGTACCCCATACTCCCGGAGTACCCCCCACAGAACCCCCCGAGGGACGCGGTCGAATGCCTTTTCCAAGTCCACAAAGCACATGTAAACTGGTTGGGCAAACTCCCACGCGCCCTCCAGGACCCTGTTGAGGGTGTAGAGCTGGTCCAGTGTTCCACGACCAGCACGAAAACCACACTGCTCCTCCTGAATCCGAGGTTCGACTATCCGACGGACCCTCCTCTCCAGAACCCCTGAATAGACCTTACCAGGGAGGCTTAAGAGTGTGATCCCCCTATAGTTGGAACACACCCTACGGTCCCCCTTTTTGAATAGGGGAACCACCACCCCAGTCTGCCAATCCAAGGGAACTGCCCCCGATGTCCACGCGATATTGCAGAGTCGCGTAAGCCAACACAACCCCACAACATCCAGAGCCCTAAGGAACTCAGGGCGAATCTCATCCACCCCTGGAGCCCTGCCACCGCGGAGCTTTTTAACCACCTCGGTGACCTCAGCTCCAGAGATTGGAGAGCCCGACCCAAAGTCCCCAGGCTCCGCTTCCTCAGTGGAAGACGTGCCAGTAGGATTGAGGAGGTCTTCGAAGTACTCCGCCCACCGACTCACAACATCCCGAGTTGAGGTCAACAGCACGCCATCCCCACCATAAATGGTGTTGGTCGCGTACCGCTTTCCCCCCCTGAGACGCCGGATGGTGGACCAGAATCGCCTCGAAGCCGTACGGAAGTCATTCTCCATGGCCTCTCCGAACTCCTCCCACGCCCGAGTTTTTGCCTCAGCAACCACCCGAGCCGCATGCCGCTTGGACTGTCGGTACCTATCTGCTGCTTCCGGGGTCCCACAGGCCAAAAAGGCCCAATAGGACTCCTTCTTCAGCTTGACAGCATCCCTCACCGCCGGTGTCCACCACCGGGTTCGAGGGTTGCCACCACGACAGGCACCAACAACCTTGCGGCCACAACTCTGATAAGCTGCCTCGACAATAGAGGCGCGGAACATGGCCCACTCGGACTCAATGTCCCCCGCCTCCCTCGGAACGTGTTCAAAGCTCTCCCGGAGGTGGGAGTTAAAGCTCCGTCTTACGGGAGACTCTGCCAGACGTTCCCAGCAGACCCTCACAATACGTTTGGGTCTGCCAGGTCTGACCGGCATCCTCCCCCACCATCGGAGCCAACTCACCACCAGGTAGTGGTCAGTTGACAGCTCCGCCCCTCTCTTCACCCGAGTGTCCAGGACATGCGGCCGCAGATCAGATGAGACGACAACAAAGTCGATCATCGAACTGCGACCTAGGGTGTCCTGGTGCCAAGAGCACATATGTACACCCTTATGCCTGAACATGGTGTTCGTTATGGACAATCCATGACGAGCACAGAAGTCCAACAACAAAACACCACTCGGGTTCAGATCAGGGGGGCCGTTCCTCCCAACCACACCCCTCCAGGTCTCACTGTCATTGCCCACGTGAGCGTTGAAGTCCCCCAGCAGAACAAGGGAGTCCCCAGGAGGCGCACTCTCCAATACCCCCTCCAAGGACTCCAAAAAGGGTGGGTAATCTGCGCTGCCGTTTGGCGCATAGGCACAAACAACAGTCAGAGCCCGTCCCCCCACACGTAGGCGAAGGGAGGCTACCCTCTCGTTCACCGGGGTGAACCCCAACGTACAGGCACCAAGATGGGGGGCAACAAGTATGCCCACTCCTGCTCGGCGCCTCTCACCAGGGGCAACTCCAGAGTAGAAGAGTGTCCAACCCCTCTCAAGGAAACTGGTTCCAGAGCCAGAGCCATGCGTTGAGGTGAGTCCGACTATTTCTAGCCGGAACCTCTCAACCTCACACACTAGCTCAGGCTCCTTCCCCACCAGAGAGGTGACATTCCATGTCCCAATGGCCAGCTTCTGTAGCCGAGGATCAGACCGCCAGGGTCCCCGCCCTCGGCCACCACCCATCCCACATTGCACCCGACCCCTTTGGCCCCTCCCATAGGTGGTGAGCCCATGGGAAGGGGGACCCACGTCTCCTCTTCGGGCTGTGCCCGGCCGAGCTCCATGGGTGAAAGCCCGGCCACCAGGCGCTCGCCAACGTGCCCCACCTCCGGGCCTGGCTCCAGAGTGGGGCCCCGGTGACCCGCGTCCGGGCGAGGGAACATTTTGTCCATTTATTTTACTCATCATAATGGGTCTTCAGGCTGCACTTTGTCTGGTCCCTCACCTAGGACCTGTCTGCCTTGGATGGCCCTACTAGGGGCATAAAGCCCCTGACAGCATAGCTCCTGGGATCATTGGGACACTCAAACCCCTCCACCACGGTAAGATGGCAGCCCAGGGAGGGGTAAATATTGAATGACATATAAATTACTTCTGACTACCTCTAGAGCAGGGCTATTCAACTAAATTGCTCAGTGGGGGCACAGGTGCTGGATATCCTGCAGTTATTGTACTGTAGTTAGGAACATTTGTTTATGGTGTAAAATCTAGTTTTATTTAGAAATGAACTCACTAGTGGGCCGAACTGCACTCACCCGTGGGTGTGATTTGGCCCCTGGGCCACCAGTTGAATAGCCCTGCACTAGAGGACTACTACTGAGTAACATCAGCTGTACTTGTCTCTTGAGGACCATAAACTTTGTTTTTTACAACAATAAGTATGACTGTTAGACTTTACAGAAGAAAGTTTATGTATGTTGCATTTGGCACCCTTTAAAACTTTCTCAGAAAGTTTATTGTTTTTTAGTTTCTATTTTTACAGTTTCTGACTTGTAATTTAAAAAAATAAATTAAATTGGATTTGATCATTTGCAAGTTGTTTTTTTGTCTAGACCTCCAGATTTCCAACAGTATAACTGTGTGAAAAAACACGTAATGGGAAAATACAACAGTAACACCCACAACAACAAGCTAAAACTGTATGAAGTGTATGATGTTGGAAACATTCAGCTCCTCAGGGTAAAGGAATGTTGAGCCAGGAAAAGCCTCAGCACCACTAAACGGCCCCCACCCCCACCCCCAACACTGTCGTCATTAAATACAGTCATCACATTCTTGTGACAACGAAAGAGAGCAGCAATGTGTTTACTGTTGATTTGAATATTACAGCATTTGAAATACTGTACTGTATGTGTTTTTTAATATAAAATAGCATTTAAGAACTTTTTTTTTTATTGTTGTTTTGGGTTTCCTTCAGTTCCCACTTCAGTCAAAGTGTGGGACCCAGAAGGCCGTGACCTTTCTCTGTCAACAGCTGAAAGAAAGAAAAGAAGAGAAAAGAATGTCGTGTTTGAAATGACCATAGACAGCCGTGAACCGCACGCCGTGGGAGCCTTGGAATAGTTTTAGTGACAGCCTGAAAAAAACACGGCGCGAGCGCAATTTACCAAAGCTGTGAAAAATGACTGTGCCCTCAAATGAAAATAATCAACAGTTCTTACAAAAAACAACTCTGTCGCTTGTTAGCTTGTAATATTCCAGTTGAGTGGTCTTCACCAGCTGGTGATTACAGCAAGAGGAATCAGAGGAGTCATAAACAATGAGTTTTTAGGGACTTTCCATCTAGAATTAAGAGTACAACAACAGTGCAGTTATAGTCTGTTCTCATGAATGTGGTGACCAAGGTCCCACTAAAACAAAGACTGTGTGGAAAAACAGAAGCTGCTACCCTGAAGACCATCATTGGTTTGTCTACTTAGAAAATATTGAATGTTACAGAAGGAATCAAAGCTAGGGTAAAGCCCAACAACTCAACCAAAGCATCTTCTTCATGTATGCACAAACTTAGGTCTTCAATCAATTTAAGGGGAATTTCACAGTTTTGCATTTGCTCTATTGCACAATCAGCTGCTAGTGGTGTGACATTTACAGTCTCCTGCTACAGTCCTCCGGGTCTCTCAGTGGTCCCTCACAGTCAAATTCCAGGCAATAAATCCCTCAAATTTATTTTAACCTTGTGGGTTTTTTTTTTTGAACAAACAGAACAATTCAATCAATTTTATTTATTTAGCTCCACTTTACAAGTAATTGCAGAGCACTGTACAAAAACATTTATACTTTGTACATTATAAAATGCAAATTACATACCGGTAGTAAAAGTGATCCACCTAAACTGGCAGATTGGGTTGAATCTTCACTTTGTTGCAGTTCTCAATCCTAAGAAGCACAATGGTGACTGTGGGAAGGAAAAACTCCCTTTTAGCAGGAAGAAAACCTCAAGCAGAACCGGGCTCAGGATGGACAGATATCTGCCTTGACTGGCTGGGGTTAGAGGACATGACAAGTACATTATTGTCACCAATGAGTCTTCAGTGAACACTTTGGACCCCTGAGTGAAATCCAAACAGCATCATGTGAATGTTCAAAGAAAGTACCATATTTTTTGCCCTATAAGTCAATTTCTTTTCATAATTTGCATGCCCTGCGACTTATACACCAAAGCAACGTATTTATGGATTTTTTTCCCCTCATATTTATAAATCATGTTTTGGCTGAGATATGATCGTTTTCATTCATTCTGACTGAAAATATTGAACACTACCATTTTCAGCCTCTAGATGGCACTCGAGTAGTATGGCATGCTGTTGTATCATGTAATAGGTAAAAGTGGTTAATAATGACTCAATCGTCTTGCCATAACCTGCCACCTTCAATGTGCTCGCTTGGAGCATCCGTCAAATCAGCTTCATTTCAATTCGCTGCCTCGGTGAAAGGCTGCTAATTTGACTATTAAAGTGCATTTATTAAGTAAAAGTTCAACTGAGACAAACCTTTACTATAATGTACTATAAACAAGAGGGACCCAACTAACACCTTTAAAAAAAGTCACAGATTACGTGCAAAAACTTGAAAAGGAGAAAACAATCAATTGATCGTTGTATTATAGATTGTACCCAGGGGGAGCCACTCCCTGTCTTTATGGACTTCCAAAAAATACACAAAGAAGATACACCTCTCAGACCTATCGTCAGTAGCATGAACACAGTGACATACAATATTGCTAAACATCTGGCTGGTATTTTAGCTCCTCTTGTTGGAAACACACCTCATCACATAAAGAACTCCATTGATTTTGCCAACAAAGTTCAACATTTGAAGCTAACCCCGGGAGAAACTCTTGTATCGTATGATGTGACTTCTCTTTTCACTTGCATAGCCATTTCTGAAGCAGTAGAAACCATCAAAAAACGACTTCTACAAGACAAGGATTTGGACAAAAGGACCAACTTCACCCCAGACCACATCTGCATCCTGCTGGATCTCTGCCTCTCCACCACCTATTTCAAGTTCAATGACAGTTTTTACAGACAGAAGCACAGCTGTGCCTTGAGATCTCCAGTGTCACCCATTGTTGCCAACCTCTACATGGAGGAAGTGGAACAGAGAGCCCTAAACTCCAATGAGGGAACAACTCCAAGCCATTGGTTCCAATATGTGGATGATACCTAGGTCAAAATCCAAGCCAAGGAAGTAGAAACGTTCACCAGACACATTAACTCCATCGACAACAACATCAAGTTCACCAGAGAGGATGCAAACGATAAAAAGCTGCCTTTTTTGGACTGTTTGGTTCACATGGAAAGAGAGGACAGCCTCAACATTGAAGTTTACAGAAAACCAACCCACTCAGACCAGTATCTTCTGTTTGATTCTCACCATCCACTGGAACACAAACTTTCTATCATCAGAACTTTACAGCATCGGGCCAAATACATCCTCACGAAGACAGAAGGGAAGGAAAAGGAACAGAAACATATCGAAAAATCTCTCCAGACATGTGGATATCCTAACTGGGCCTTTGTGAAGTCAGTGAGGAAATCTACAAAACACACTAATAAAGAGAAAAAGGAGAACAGACAAAAAACATTGTCATCCATTATGTGGCTGGAGTATCAGAGAATTTCAGAAGGATTTTCAACAAGCACAACATCCCAGTACATTTCAAACCCAGCAGGACTCTCAGACAGAGGCTGGTCCACCCTAAGGACAAAACACCCATGCACAAACAGAGTGGTGTAGTGTATGCAGTCCAGTGCAGCGAGGACTGTCCAGACCTCTACATTGGGGAAACTAAACAGCCTTTTCACAGCTGAATGTCCCAACACAGGAGAGCCACCTCCTCTGGACAAAACTTAGCTGTTCACCTCCATCTCACGGACAAGGGTCACTCATTTAAGGAAAAGAATGTGCACATTTTGGACCGAGAACACAGAAAGTTTGAGAGGGGTGTGAAGGAAGCTGTTTATATTAAGAGGGAGAAGCCTTCTCTTAACAGAGGAGGAGGTGTCAGATTCCAACTTTCAAAAATGTATAATGCAGCTTTAGGACTGATTCCCAGACGATCTTCACACCTGATGGGAACAGAGGAGCCTCGTCTGTGAATTAGACTAACAAAGACCTTAAGAAACCCCTACTGTAAAAGTCCCAGAATAGCTCTGCGTTCGGCCGAACGTCGCTCGACGCCGTTCGAACGCAGAGGCACAAGCGTTTGAACGCGGGCACAAATGCGCTAAGCTCAAATTTTACAAGTGCAAACACAAGTGCGTTGTCGCACAATGAACTGCCCGGCGCCGGACTGTTTTGTATATGACACAAATGTATTAAATTCCCCTTCTTCATCCCTGATCTGGCCTTTTCTTTTGTTTTTTTGCCAAAAGTCAAGTGATCGCTTCCTCCTCCGTTGACTCCATGACTGAAATGATGAGAAATGAATGAATTTGTCACGAGCGAATTAAACTCTGGTCCAACGTGGCTGCGCGAGGTTCTGCAGATTTCATGGTGTGCTGGAGCAGCGCTCCCTGTTTTTATTTTATTTTTTAGAATTTTTTTTATTAACATATAAACACAGAACACCGCTGCGGCGGCTGCCAGCTCGTACCTTTTTTTCCCCCAACCCGACCTGTCAATCAATTCAGTAGGCGTGTCAGCAAAAGACCAATCGGCGACCTCAATTTGTCCCGTAGGTAAACGCTCTGCCCTGCTGCTGCTCAAATGACGTCAAGAATTTGGAGCGAAAACGCAAGAATGAACGCTGAGTCCAGTTGAATAAAGTCCAGTTGTTTCTGTATTGAACGTTTTTTGAATTTATCATGTCCTGGATGACTGAGAATCTTCACCAGCATATAATGTCCATCCATCCATCCATCCATCCATCCATTTTCATCCGCTTATCTGGGGTCGGGTCGCGGGGGTAGCAACCTAAGTAGGGAGGCCCAGACTTCCCTCTCCCCAGCCACATGGAGCAGCTCCTCTGGGGGAATCCCAAGGCGTTCCCAGGCCAGCCAAGAAACATAGTCCCTCCAGCGTGTCCTGGGTCTTCCTCTGGGTCTCCTCCTCCATATAATGTCTAGTAAACAAATAATTGTTTTAGGTGTTTATCTTGTTAAATTTTGAAGAAATACACAATGACGCATCCCTATGCGCACTCCTGCAGCCGCCAATTCGCTTTTGAAAATGCAGCTGATTTTACCATCAAAGTGCATTTATTAAGCAAACGTTAGACTGAGACACACCTTTACTATAATTGTGAGCAAACAAATAATTGTTTTAAGTGTTAGTCTTGTTAAATTCTTGTTAAAGTCCTCTCGTGCACACTTCTGTGGCCGCCATTTTGCAGCCATGCGATTTTTGGTAAAACACCGGCCCATATTTCCAGATGGTCAGCGGTGACGCATAACAAATGTGACGTGTCAGCTGTGACGCATAATAGATGCAACATATGTGGCAAAGCCACATATTTATATTTTTTCCACTTTATTAGACATATTTGGACTGATGTGACTTATAGGGTGGTGCGACGCTTACGGCTGAAAATATGGTATTTGCATAATTTTATAGTCTTGGAGAGAAATTATCTTATTTTAAATTAGGCTTTCTTATTATAGAGAACTTTACTAATAGTTCTACTAATGGTTCTTCTATGTATGTGAATGTTCCTGTAAAGTGCCCTGAGACAAAGTTGTTGTGAATTGGTGCTATATTAATAAACTGAATTGAATTGAATGATCTCAAAGAGCTGCACTTGTTGACGACTAGTTTACAACTCAAAACTGTGAGAATTAAATAAATAAAAAGGTGAATTTACAGTCTCATTGAATTCAGAGTTTACAACTAGCAACAAGTGAGGTGAGGCCAGGACATGTGCAGACAACTTCTTGAAATCCCTGCATGGATATGTGTGCACGGCTCGCAAAACTGGATTTTAGGCCATTAGCAATATTTTTGTAACGCACTTCTGCCTGTTTCAAAACTCGTGACCATTTACCCTCCATCATCTTTTACTCACTTCTTCTTTTTGGATGATGAGGGTCACTAGTGCCCATATCCAGCCATCACTGGGTTAGAGGTGGAGACACCTGGACAGGTCTCCAGTCCATCACAGGGACACATAGAGACAAACAACCATTCACTCTCTCACTCACGCCTAGAGACAATTTAGAGTTACCAATCAGCCTAACATGCATGTTTTTGTTCTGTGGGAGGAGACTGGAGTACCTGGGGGAAAAACACACACATGCACGGAGAGAACATGCAAACTCCTCACAGAGAGGTTCCAGGCTGGGATTCAATCTGGCGACTTTCTTGCTGAGAGGCAGCAGCTCTACCAACTGCGACACCATGCCACCCCATGACCATTAAAAAAAAGTGTTGCAAGAATTTTTTTAACATGTTTCAAATTTAAAGGACACTGCAAATCTGCAACTAACGCAAGAAAATCAAGAACCCTCACCAACATTTCAAGACATTCATGGAAGTCTCCCACAAACTGTTCACCAGCTTCCCAGTTTCAGCCTGCTGAGATCTGGCTTAAAGCTCACTTTAAAAAAGTCTGTTAACGTGCACTTTTTTCTCTTACTCTGAAAAGCAACCACTCCACTTTTCATTTTACTAGAACGGCTTATTATTTTGTCAACTCTGACGACAAATTAGCAAAAAAAAACTTTAAAAGTCATAAAATCATAGACACTACGGGTGTCGTTCAAGATGGCAATGGTTGATGCTTAGCAGAAAAATGCAGGTTCCCTGCATGAAATATCTTCAAACACAATGATTACAAAAGTGGAACATAATTAGTCTTCAGTGATAATCCACATGCAATATCGGCTTCAGTTAATGGAGAAGACTTCCTGCAGGACAAAATCAAGATGGACTTAAATGTTCTGAGACAAAACAGACCCATTAGGAGAAGCCGCACACTTTGTGTTGTCTGCAGGAAATGCATTTTCATGGGTAGAAGCCTAAACATGAAGGACATGAAGGAACCCAATCAAAAGGAAGACAACAACAGGAAACATGGCAGATAACTCTGCATGTGTGCGTTGACCCCTGGACATGAAGAATCACAGCTCAGCCCTGCTGATAACAGCTTATCAACCACAAGATATACTGAGATTGTGAGGAGTTAGGTGATCCTTTGCAGAACTCTACAAAAGTCTTCAACGACAACACCCCTGACGTCTATCACATGAAGCCAAGGTGTGAGTCTTTCTTTTCAAACAAGTGAAGAAGGAAAAGAGAATGTGTCAGGCTTACAAAGGATTTGGACAGCTGATGAGAAGCAGGCATCTTCTTAATATGGAAAACTCAACCAGATAAAGAACCTGAGGGATGCATCAATCTTCTACTGATCATCTGCTTTGGGATCACCTTGTTGGTGCTAAAATACAGTTTTCTGTTTGTCAAACTGTTTTCGTGGGCGATCTTCGTGAATTCAGACAAACTGAGGGAACAAACTGAATGTGACAAGTTGTTAAAGGGGACCACACATGCAAAATTCACTTTTTAATGTTTTTTTTACTCAACTTTGGGTATTTACTTCATAAAAAAACAGTCCTAAGGCCAAAAAAATGCACCCAGTGGTTTATTTACTCTAAGTAGATTTATTTTACTGTGATAAGATAGGTTTCGTTTTGAAATCAATCGCGCTTGTGACGTCACAAGCGCTAGGACAACCCACCTCAACCCTGAGTCCAGCCCCTCACCTAGCAACCCCTGGTTAGGCTCAACCCACTTCTGTATTAAACACATGACTGTTGTTTTTCATGATTTCATCTCATCTTTTGTTTATATGTTCTTAATTTCATGTGTACAGCACTTTGTTGCAGCTGTGTTTTTTTTTAAATGGCTTTATAAATAAAGTATAATTGTTATTTTTATGTTTTAGTTCAATTTTTAGTGTATTTGCGATCGCTCCCAACGCGCAGCCGGCAAAAATTAAACGAGCGGACCCCCGGCGTAGGGACCGGCGGCATTGGGACCCTCTTCTGGCGCGATGGAGCGGAGCTTCAACTGTACAGCCTCGCAGCAGCCTCCCAGCAGCCTCGCAGCAGCGAGGACCTTCTCCTTACGGATTAATTTACGGGAGACACTTGGTGAACTTTGTGTGTGTCTTGACTGGAACAGCGATAACTCCCAAAATCGCCGCGTGCAACGAGCGGAGCTGGCGAACACCGGAAGAGGAACAAGCTAACATTAGCATCGGATTCGGGTGGTCTCATGCTAAAAGGAGCAGCAAATTGCGGCGCGCTCAGACGGGTTTCGGTAAGTTATCTTAAGCTAGCACTAACAGTAAGTCAAATGAGTAATAAAAAAAGAGCTAATTTTAAAACAACAACACATTACAGATACTGGCTGTTACAGAGGGCGTAAACAGATCGTTGAAGGGCGTGGACTTCAGAACTTGTATCAGAAACCGGTCGTTCAAAACGAAAGTTAAAAATGGCAGAATTAAAAAGGGTATAATTAATTATCTAAGAATTATTTTGTGTATTAAAATGAATTAATATTGTCAAGATAGCACACAGACATAACATAAAAATTTTAAAGACCTATACTGTATGTGGTCTCCTTTAAAGATTATGTTGCACCAACAGGAAAAGGAATGAGCACAACATCCGTATTTACAAAATAAAATCACCACGAGCGGACTAATCCTAGCTCTATACGGATTTATTTGTACAAAAATGCTGTCAAACTATCATTTATGACTACGCCTACAAACGCAATACAAGAAATAAATAAATAAAAAAAGTATTTTATTCTGAAATGTAATAAATCACTTCCTGTCGCTCAAACCATGTCCTGTCGCTCATTTACGAGAGAAGATCAACAACCAAACAGCGAGGCTGTCTCTACTGTTGTTCTCCTTCTTCCACCGAATGAATTGTTTTGTTCTGACTTCATTATTTATCACTTGATTTATCGCGCGATCTCGCAATTCCCGCGCATGCGTCTCGGAGCGGCGCATCCAGGCAAGTACACCTCGGGACCGGACCGGAGCGGAGGTAGTGTAAACTGGACTTTGAGAGGCTCAGCTGCGACCTGCGGAGCGGAGCGGGGCGGAGCCGGAACGCATGTAGTGTAAATTCCGGGTTAGCGAGCTTAGTGCAGGCAGTTGCTGACTGGGGCGGGTTAGGATCATATACATATATACATGTTAGGAGGATACTCAAGAAAAGTGGACAAAAGTGTTGATTTTGTACACTAGTGCACACTTTTTTGCACACTGGTGGTGTGTGTCCTCACCCATTACACATATTTCTGACGCAGTGAATACAGGAAACGTGTATCTGTATTACAGTACAGGAAACAAAAAACTGTACTAAAGTACAAGAACGGTATAGCTGTACTACAGTACAGGATACATGTAGCTGTACTACAGTACAGGAAACATGTAGCTGTACTACAGTACAATAAATGTATAGATCTGTATTACAGTACAGGAAACAAAAAACTGTACTAAAGTACAAGAACGGTATAGCTGTACTACAGTACAGTAAACATGCAGCTGTACTGCAGTACAGGAAACGTGTAACTGTACTACAGTACATGATACATGTAGCTGTACTGCATTACAGGAAACTTGTAGCTGTACTACAGTACATAAAACATGTAGCTGTACTACAGTATAAGTATTGCTGAACTACAGTACAGGAAACATGTAGCTGTACTACAGTACAAGAAAGGCATAGCTTTACAATAGTACAGGAAACATGTAGCTTTACTATAGTACAGAAAACATGTAGCTGTGCTACAGGACAGGAAACGTGTAACTGTACTACAGTACAGGAAACATAGCTATACTACATTACAGGAAACATGTAGCTGTACTACATTATGAGGAAAGTATAGCTGTACTACAGTACAGGAAATGTGTAGCTGTACTACAGTATGTAAGATGTGAGGAAGTGTTATCCTGACATAACCTTATAAGACTAGTTCAAGTTAAAAGTAGTAATTGTTTATTTATTCATGGGTCCTCTTCTTTTTGGGTTAAAGGTTCAGTATGCAGTTTCTGTAGAACTGCAGCACTTAGAAATATTTTCAACAGGCAAAGCATTCTGATCCCTCCCCCTCAGAGCCATATGTGGCTCTGCCCCCTTGTGGTCTGTTGAATTTCAAATTCAAGCTCTGTTTTTATTGGCTGATTCAAATTCAAGCTCTGTTTTTATTGGCTGGTTACAAACTCTGTTTTTATTGGCTGGAAAATGGCGGGTCACCTTTTCTTTTTAGAAATGCTTATTTACCACCTGGAGAAGCAAGGGGACAATATTTTTTTTAATTTTTTTTCAGAGATTACCTGGCTAACATCAGTCTGTCAGGAGGTAGTGACAGAGTGAAGAAATATGTTCATAAAAAAAGCTACATACTGAAGCTTTAAACAATATCTTGTGTGACCAGATGAGATATATATAAGTGGCCATGAGACGTTATTATATTTGACCCATCAAGGAAATGCGGTCATTTATTTAACAGATCATTAAAATAACATCATGACATGTACACTTATTGATTGATTTCAATTTCCTATAAATTAAACGTCAACAGATGAAATTGGGAACAACAGATCAAGTTATGAGATGTAATTAACTTATATCTGAAGGCACCTTTAACTTAATTGTTACTGGCAAGATAAGGAGTAAGGAAAAGGAGAAAAAGAGGGAAGTTTGTATGGAATTAAGGTGAGTTTAACCAGGACATGGCACGCTCTCCGGCAATGTCAGCTAAACGCAGGTCCGCTTTAGTAAACAACAAACTCGTTACCTTGAAAGACGATCAGTCTAGAATCCAGTAAGAGAATACACCAGCCTTGGGCGTAAAAGGTTCGTCGGTCCAGTTATGTCCAAACCAGTCTTGTTTTACTTTTTCAGCGTCTCCAGTTGTCCGCTTTGATCGGTAAAAGTAGTGGCAGTTCTGGTCATATTTTCAAAATAAAATATTCTTCAGAAGGAATTCTTATTAAAGGGTTTGGAGCTATTAAGTTCGTCAGGTTTTAACAGCGGCATGCTACCAAACCCTAGCTGATGACAAAGTCTTTGGCTCATGACTTCCGTCCAACAGCTTAGAGGCTGAGTGTGAAAAACACGACTCCTTCAGCTCCTCAATGCAACTGAAAAGTTCAAGGAAGTGAGCGCTTTTAAAGAGAGCTTGACTTCCTGATACTTACTCCTTCCTGATTGGTTAGTTAAAGTAGGAGGAGAAATGAAGTAGGAGGGGATTAGTGGACGTCAGAAGGAGGTTTAGAAAGTAGACGCCAGCTTTTATGATTAAACTGATTAAACTGTCTCAACACTTTTAAACAAATACTGAAAGATCAATTTGACATGTCCTTCAACTTAAACAGTCTTTGATTATCAAAATATTGAACATAATAATGATAATACAAATAACACAAGGTTATACTTTTCATTATTTGAATTAGAACAAAATATAGAGTCTCTTGATGAGATCATTTGTGTTCTGTATTCAAATTAATGGGATAAACAGTGTCCATGTCCTTCTTGAATGTTTTCCAAGAAAGGTGTCTTCTTTATGGGGCGGCCGTGGCACAATGGTAGTGGCAGTCGTCCCCCGATCGGAAGGTTGGAGGTTTGAATCTGAGTTCCCACACCATGTGTCATTGGCCCTCATTCACGAAAATGTTCGTATTTTTATCCTAAATTTCTCCTACTTTTGTTCGTACGAAGCGTTCGTACGAACATGCCACGTCAGATTCAACAAAGTCTTCTATCCTGAGGAAACGTGTGTAAATGGGTTGCGTAAATTTAATGAATCCCACCTGTCCTAAACAGCTGCGCGTGCACGCGTAGAGGTCATTTACATAATTCCCACCCCTCAAAACACCATATAAGGCCACGTTTCCTGCCTTCTGACAGCAGGAAGTGTCCATTCATTCAAACTCAAGAAGTAAAAGGAGGAACTTCACGCGTTCGGAGATCTGCTCTCAGTGGCGCTGTGGCTACCCCCCCACCCCCCCGCAAGTGTCGGATGGTCAAATATCTTTAATTTTAGTGTACTGTGTTACATACTGTGTTAGCAGACACAGACTGCAGCGCATTGTGCGCTCTGCTGAGAAGGTAATCGGCTGTAGTCTCCCATCTCTCCATGACCTGTACGTCTCCAGGACTGTGAGGCGAGCAGGTCGGATCACAGCTGACCCTTCTCACCCTGCATACGGTCTGTTCGAACCACTCCCCTCAGGCAGGAGGCTTCGGTCAATTGGGACCAGAACCTCCCGCCATAAAAACAGTTTCTTCCCCTCTGCTGTCAGACTCTTGAACACTCATAACCATGCTACCTCATAACTTGCCTTGGTCGCTGTATTTTGTATTTGTTCTTTGTATTTTGATTGGGAATCACTGTATCACTGTATTTTGATTGCACCACTCTAATTGCGCTGTTTCTTAGTAGTTTTTGTTCACTGAATATTGTATTGATTGTATTGATGTTTTATGGTTTATGTTTTTTGTGTCTTATGTTTTTATATTTTATGCACCGTTATGCCGAAGCAAATTCCTAGTCTGTGAATCCTGTTCATTGACAATGGCGATAATAAACTGAATCTGAATCTGAATCTGAATCTGTGGCGCACCGCTACCCCCCCACCCCCCCCGCAAGTGTCGGATGTGTTTTTGAACAGAAGCATTTTAAAATGTCTCGAAACTACAGTTAACATCATATTAATATTGTAGTGCATATGTTATGTGTCCCGTGGGTCGTACAGTATCAGAAATCAAGAATAAATGGTTTGATCTGAAAATGGCTTCAAACAAACGTCTCGCCGCAGCACGGACAGGAGGAGATCAAGGAATACTGTAGTCTGCGAGATGGTGGACAATAAATGCCACGCTGCAAGACGCGTGCCAACATGTTTTGCAGCACAAATGATGCGCGCACCTCCTGGTCAGCGCGCAACCACATTCTGCAGGTTATATTTCGAATCAGATATAATAATCAATTGCTCCGATGGTGTTTGGCACAAGATCAGTCTTAATTCGTACTTGTTCTGCGGCGGTGTATGGGGATTTTATGTACCTGGGTGTTAATATGAGGAGCGGCTTTGATGACCAAGGGGAGCGCACGACTCATGAAGCCTGCGCGACACACCAGACAAATTAAACTTAAAATTATAATTCTAATTCAAACAGAATAACCTATTGTCAAGAATAATTATGGTGCGTGATTTTTTTAAACCCAAAATATTTTCTAAATAACGAAATATGAAGTTATTCGTGGAGAAGATCCGTCTGGATGACAGCAGACTGACGCTCCTAAATTATACGACAGGTCCGGACCACTCGTAAATTTTGTTCGTATCTGAAAAAAATCCTAGGATACGAAAACATTGTTGAATGCCACAAATGATCCTAAATCACTCGTACGCACAGTTTAAGAACAAATCTGTGCATACGAACGGTTCGTGAATGAGGGCCATTGTGTCCTTGAGCAAGGCACTTAACCTCGAGTTGTTCCCGGTAGGACTAGCTGGCGCCTTGCATGGCAGACTAACGCTACCGGTGTATGAATGTGTATATGAATGGGTGGATGGCTAGCACTGTAAAGTGCTTTGGGGCCCCTCATAGGGGGCTGGAAGGCGTTATATAAGTAAGCTCCATTTACCATTCACTGACAGTTTCAGAGAAACGAGTGTACCACTACATTCCCCCTGTTTGGAAGTCATCGCTTATCCATGGGGATAAGTTCCAACACGAAAGGAGACTTCCAAATGTCTCTGATCTTGATGTAATCTGTTAAGTGGAAAAAAATCAATTTTTTAATCCCATACTGTTTGTTTGTAATTCCATTGCGACAAAACCTTTAATCCCTTGGAAAACTGAGTCTGTAATCCATTGGAACAAAGTTTATATTCCACAGCGGTAATTCCACAATGATTGGAGTTGTTGATTGAATCAGCATGTAGAGGGTAACCCTTGATTGATGTAAAAGAGATGACCACTGGATGAAGGTTTGAGACCAACGTTGGAGTTGCAGGTCCCTACATCGAAGGTTGTTGGCTGGGTGGTTTCCAGTCTGTGCCATTCTGGTTCGATGTGTTATGCATTTATGTGGATTTAGGTGGGCTTTTGATTGGGATTTTAATTAGGCATTACCTATGCACCTGGTGTGTAAGCTATCATGGTTTAGATCAGCTACAGATACCAATTAAGGGGTGGGTCATGCTGTAAAAGTTAGATATAGGGTTAGATATATCTAAAGAGGGTTCAAGAGGGCTTCTGTAACAAAGGCCTCTTTTTCCAAACTATTCCTCCATTTGTAACTTAATTTAAGTTAGGTCTATCATAGAAAAAGAAAATACAGTTTGGTTTGATTGTCTGTTGTCCTTTAGATGAACGACTTAGGTTTTCGGTTTTTCCTTTTAAATTTTGGAGTCTATGGCGAGACTCATTTTAAAGGCTTAGGTAACCCCCCGAATAGAATTGATCGAGTAGGTTCGATTTGAAAAATTGTGAGACCAGTGTAGGTTATGGTACCTAAAGTAGCCTTAAACTACATTGACTTTTCAAAGATTGAGGTTTAACAAATGAACTGCTTGTTTGCATAGTTAAATTCCATTTTAGTCTTTAACTCGTGTTAATACAAAACCTCTTTTGGTTTGGGGTGTTCCGAACCAGTACAATACTTTGACAACGACAAAAGTAGTGATTAAGCAACTAGAAAACGACATTTCACTGCTTCAACTCACTCTGGTCGTCAGATTCGAACATGTAACACACAAAAATATAGGTCTTAGCTTTCTACCCAATGTCAAGTTAAATCCTGTGGATTTAACTGTTGTTAAGGTTATTATTTGTTGTGGGTTTTAGACTTAGTGTTTCTAAGTTCTAGTTGGAGCTGTTTCTTTGAACAACTAATTTAGTTTAGACCTATTTACACTCAAGTACAGTACTGCATCATCTCAAAGGGAGAGATGCCAGTTGATGTGTGTGGAGTGGCCCTTATGCCATGAGGACAAAAGGGAGTTTCACGTCCCAGTCCTTGTGGTTTGAGGCTACAAATTTCTTCAAAATACTCACCACAGTTCTGTTTTCTCTCTCAACTTGGCCTGAAGCCTATGGGTGGTAGCCAATATGGAAGTTGGCTTTGATGCCTAGCATCTTCCACAGTTCTTTCATCACTTTACCCGTGAAGTGTAAGCCTTGGTCTGAGTTTACCCTGAGTGTGAGTCCAAACCTTGAGAATACATGATTCATTAGCAACATTGCAATGGTTTGTGCTGTGTCGTTAGGAGCTGGTAGACATTCTACCTATTTGGTAAACGCGTAGGTTACCATGAGAAAATACTTGTTTCCTCTAGAGCTCTTTGTGATTGGTCCAACCCAGTCGGTCTGGAGGTCAGACCATGAAAATGCTATGCCTCTGCTTTGCTGTGGTGCTCTGTGGAGTGGTCTGGATGGCTGAAACTGGCTGCAGACCAGGCACCCTTTGATGTAGTCTTTGACATCCTTTTTCATTCCAGGCTAATAGGCAATTTGTTTCAATGCTTTCGGCGTGGCGTTATCTCCCTTGTGTCCTACAGACGGTAGATCATGGGCATGAACTAACATCACCCCGTGTGGTCATGGGGAACCACAAACACTGTTGAGGACGTTGGTCCATGAGCAAAAGTTAGGATGCCTTTGATTAGTTTTAGCTGTTTGCGCAGCTGATAGAGGACTTTGAGGTCTGGATCGGAATCCAGTTCGTCTTTGGATGGAGTATTTTTGTCTGGGTCAGTCAGGTACAGTATCATGGAGTTTATAGCAGGATCCATCTTCTGTAGTTGGATGATGTCTGGGTCAGTCAGTGTTGGTTGTACAGAGACTGTGTTGTCGGCAGGTCTGGCTGCAGCCTGTGTACGTGTGACTGCCATTACCTCGACTGTAGGTTGTATTGATTGAGTTTTGATTAGCCAGGAGGGGTCAAAGGAACATGGAGGACCTTCAACATCTCCATCCTTGGCTAGGGAGTCTGCAAGGTTATTGTAATGCTTGTCATCGCCTGGAACTCTTGAATGTCCTGGAACTTTCTTCCAGTAGATTTGTAAGTTGTGTGATGTCACCAAGTGATCACATGCCATGAAAAGCTCTTTGTGTTTGACAACTTTTTGTTGCTTGTGAGAAAACTGTTCTGTTTCCACAGAGCGAGATGACACATGAAACTTAGACGGGCATAGTTCAAGTCGGTGCAGATGACTAGCGTCTGGATGGAGCGTTCTACTGACATCTGGAGAGCTATTAGGATTCCTACAATCTCAGCATACTGAGAAGACTGAGAGCCTAATTTATAGCTTAAAGTGACCTGTTCATGGTCTTGGAGGAGGATCCCTCCAACACCTGCCTTGCAGATGTTTTCGTGGTGGAATGAAAATCCATCCACGTACAGTGTTGTCATATCTTTGCAGATATTGCTATGAAAGTAGAGGTAATCTGGGTCCTCAGTTACTGGGGTTTTTTGCTCAACTGGCGATTGGGTGGCTGATACATCTTGTGTACATTCTTGGCAGATTGCCAAGTCAGTGCCCAAATGTGACTTCTTGTTTTGTCTACAGCGGATGTTAAAACTTTGAAGTGCCATGAGCCACGTGGCTACACTTGAGTTTGTCACCACACCATCTCTGATGTGTTGGCTGTTTAGGAAAGTTACTGGCTGGTGTTGTGTTTCAACAATGATTTTTTTGTCCACCAATGTAGCAGGAGAAATGTTTTACTACCCACACAGTGGTCAGTAGAGCTTTCTCACAGTCTGAGTATTTTAACTCGGGCCTGACATTGTCTTGCTGGCGTAGGCTACTACACGCTTGTCTCTATTGTGTATTTGGTACAGACCTGCACTTATGCAATGAACTGAGAAGCCCACTTCCAAGTAAAACTCTTTGTTGTAGTCTGGGTAGACTAGACATTGGGATGACTTTATCCTCTCTATGAGAGTGTTCATTGCCTGTTGTTGTTTGTCAGTCCAGACAAATGGGACAACTTTCTTTAGGAGTTTAGTCAGTGGTTTTGCAAGGTCTGCATAGTTCTCTGTGAATTGGGATGAGTAGTTACACACACCTAGAAAACTTTGTAGTTCTTTGAGATTGGAGGGGACTTTGAGATGGCCTTAGGTGCAAGTCAGTTGTGGTCGTTTTCCGTCTGGGCCTACTAGTAGGCCAACATAGTTCACCTTGGATCTGTACCACTGGCATTTTGACAGTGATATTTTAGCACCAGACGTTTTTAGTTGATTCAGAACGTGGTCGATCTCAGCCAAATGTGAGTCCAGCGTTGGCTGCCTCAAAAGGACATTGTCCACATAAATCAGTGTCCCACGCTTGTGGGCGACTGGACATGCTTTGTTTAGGAAGATGTTGAACTCTGCAGGTGTGTTAGCGTAGTCAAAGGGACACCTGGTGAAGGTGTATTGTCGGCTACCAAAGGTGAAAGCTAGTTTGTGTTGGTCTTCGACGCACACAGGGATTGTCCAAAAACCATAAGCGACGTGGATGGTAGAAAACCTAATTTGGATCCCGACATTTTTTCTAATTACCGCCCAATTTCCCACCTCCCATTTCTGTCTAAAGTGCTGGAAAAAGCAATTGCTGCTCAGCTGCAGGACCACCTACTGCAACACTCTCTGTATGAGAAGTTCTAGTCCAATCCGTTTTGGGATGAGTGTATTTAAGACTTGGCATAAAGTGGACGGTAATTGTTCTTTATCTATACTTTCTCTAAAAACATTCAGCTAAAAGGGAGCAAGTTCTTCCGTGAATAGTTTGTAAAATTCAGAGGTTAGTCCATCTGTACCTGGAGATTTATTTAATTTAAGTTTTTTAACAGCAGAACTCCCAGGATATTTAAACCAGTACAATATTTACCACAGATCTC
>JBBPBX010004297.1:8298-77540 GCA_038048925.1 Garcialebias charrua | reverse complement strand
TTGGGATATTTGGTGTGTTAGAACTTCAATTTTCTCTTTTCGTAGTTTATTTTCGTGTTTGGCGTAGGAAATAATTTCTCCTCTAATAAAGGCTTTGAGTGTCTCCCAGAGCAAAGAAGCGGATATCTCGGGACTCCTGTTAGTTTCTAAAAAGAAATCTATTTGTTTTGCCACAAAGGATATAAACCTGTCATCAGCTAATAAACGGGTGTTGAGCCTCCACGGTGCTCGTTCAACCGGATGAGAACCAAATCTGATACTTATAGTAACCGGGGCATGATCTGATAAAACGATGGCATCGTATCTGCATCCAGTGAGACAGGACAGCAGTCTGTCATCAACCAGGAACAGGTCAATACGCGTAAAGGTGTGATGGACAGGGGAGAAGAAGGAGAAAACTTTTTGAGCGGGGTGCAGGAACCGCCAGGCGTCATGTACTTTAAACTCTGACATAAAGGAGTTAATAACCTTAGAAGAGCGCGAGGGTGTGACTGTATTAGTGGATGAACGGTCCAGTTGGGGATTAAGCCAGCAGTTGAAGTCGCCTCCCAGTATAAGTCTATAAGAGGACATATCGGGAAGTAGTTGAAAGATGTGTTTAAAAAAATTTTCATTGTCACAATTGGGGGCATAAATATTGACCAAAGCTACCGGAGTGTTGTGGATGGTGCCCGTGATGATGACATATCTGCCACAGGGGTCGGAAATAGTTTGAGAGTGTACATAAGGGATTGATTTATTTATAAGAATGGCTACTCCTCTAGATTTAGTGTTGAAGGAGGAATGGAATACCTGGCCAGACCAGCTACGTTTAATTTTCAGGTGATCTCTATTCCTAAGGTGCGTCTCCTGTAGGAATGCTATGTGTGTCCCCAAACGTCGCACATGATGTAACACCTTACTGCGCTTCTGAGGATTATTGAGCCCCCTGCAATTAAAGCTAGTAAAACAAATCTCTTGTCCTACCGTTGCAGCAGAAGTTGAATGAGACTCAGCCATAGGTCAGCACGGAGCAGGAAGAAGAGAGGAAAAGACAGGACTGCCTTCGGACGCCTGAAAAGGGGAGGGAGAGGAAAAAAAAAAAAAAATTAAACAATGTACCCATCCATACAAACCAAAGATCCCCCCAACCCAGCCCCATCGCCAAGGCATCCCCCCACTCGGGATATACGAGGCCCCACCACCCACAGCCCACCCATTCCCACCCCCCTCGCAGAGGCATCCCCCCAAACGGGATGCGCGAGAACCCACAAAAAACATCAAAAGAGAAACTACCAGCACACAGTCCAGTAAGGACTGAAAGGAGGAGTAGCGAGAGCAGTGTTAGCCACCAACGCCCTCTCCTGGAACATAATGTAGATAACAGTGTGTAAAATTCAAAAGCACCCCAAGACCTGGGGAAACCTGACAACTTTTGGAGTCATAAAACCAAAGTCCTGTTTAATATGCCCTGAGAAAAAACTAAAATACAAGCAGACCCATAAAAGTCTGCTAGAATAATATCAAAAACATAAGTAAGAGAGAATTAGCAGATTAACTATCTGTTAATGAAAAAATTAAGGAGGAAGAAGAAAAAAAAAATACAATGAAGTAATTAATGAATAAAATAAACCATTGGGAAACCTGACAAATTTTTGGAGTCATAAAACCAGAGTCCTATTTTATATGTCATGAGAAGAAACTAAAATACAAGCAGGCCCATAAAAATCCGCTAGAATAATATCAACAACATAAGTAAGAAATAGCAACTAAACTGTCTGTTTATGAGAAGAAAAGAAAATTAAGAAAAAAGTAAGTAATAATAGTAATAATAACAATAATAATAATAATAATTAAACATAAATAATAATAATAATAATAAATGATATTAAGAAAAGAAAAGAAAAGCTGGGGAAACCTGACAAATTTGGAGTCGTAAAAAGAGACCTAAGTTAGAGATGGCAAATTAACTGTCTGTTTGTGAGAAATAAATAAAAAAAATTAAGCATAAATAGAAGAAATATAAATTTAAAAAAAGGAGGAATGATAAGTGTCTGAGATGGAAAGCACTTTAGACTGTAATTTCAACGTCCAGAGTCGTGTACTGTAAACAGTAACATAATCTATCATGCTTGTCTTCGGCACTGGGCCCAGAGAACTCAAGTCACAAGAGTCACAATGTGATCGGATAATCACACCATAGCTATACGTCCGGAGCTACACCATGGCTGGGTCGACCACATTTTTAAGGTTCTTTTTGACAAAGTCTGCAGCCAACACTGGATCCTCGAATTTGTGAACCTGGCCACCTGGGAGTGTAATTTGCAGTATAGCAGGATAGAGAAGACCAAATTTGACTCCAGGGCAGGAGTGCAGCTCCTTCTTCACCGCCATGAACGTCGAGCGCTTTTTAGCCACCGCGGGCGGGTAGTCCGGGAAGATGAAAACACGTTTCCCCTCAAAGAGCAAAGGCGACGACTCCCGGGCCCTTCGCAGAATCTCATTTCGCTCCTGGTACAGGGCAATTCGAACTATGAGCGGGCGCGGTAGGCCCCCCTCCGCCCTCCCGGTCCGCATGGCGCGCTGGGCCCGGTCGACAGCGGGTTCGGCCTCCAGGCCGAGCAGGTCCCGAAGCAGCGTCGACACAAACTTCGTAGGATGTTGGCTCTCGGAGCCCTCCGGAACCCCCACGAGGCGAATGTTATTTATTCTGAAACGACCCTCCCAGTCCTCACATTTTTTAGACAGCGTGTTCACCGTTGTATTTAGCGAGGTGATACGGGTCTCAATGGCGGTTAGCTTCCCGTCATGCTCATTAGCTGCCCGCTCCAAGTCAGCGATATTAGCTTCAGCCGAGGCCAGCTTAGTCCCAAACTCCGTCATAACAGCCGCAACCTCCTTCTTAATCATAGCCGAAATCATAATCTCAAACCTGTCGATGAGTTCATTGCGTAGGTTGTCGACCATTTCCTGAATCTTGGCTAGCAGCGTGCTATCACTAGCATCAGGCCCCACCGCAGCCACGAGCCCGGCTCCGCCACGAGTCGTTTTGTCGTGTTTCCCCATGTATATCTCCGGCAATCACACTTTGGGCATCGGGTATGCGTATTCCTTCAATAAAAGTTCAGTTTACTCCAGAGGAAGGATATTAGGAGGTGCAAAAGAATATATTACACATATGTTCCGGAGGAGCCGAAGCAACGCACGTCTTACGCCATTAGCGCTCCACAGCGCCCCCCTCTTTAATTTCTTCTTCTTGAATTGGCTTATTTGTTTAGCTACAGTATCGGGTAATTCAGAAATATTTATATTTTGTAAATAGTCTGCTATTTTAGTCTCATCACGGCAAGTGTCTGGTTGTAGCAGATCCTACATTACGGAGAAATGAACCTTCAGCTGCATTGCAGTAAACAAACGACCGTAGATGGTAGAAGCTACAGTCCAGGCATGTCACTGTGTCTAAAACCAGGTTTGACCAGTTTCTAATGACTACAGGTCTCGGCAGGGTAGGTCGCATCTCTTTTTGCTCCTACACCTCCCTGGTCCCCCCCCCCGCTTCTGCATTTGTCTCGTCTGTAACTCTTCAGCGCTCGCTCGAACCAATTTGGAATGGATTTATGTGCGTGGACTGTTTTCTGGGCTATTTCATCTATCGATACTATCGATAACGAAAATTTCCGCGAGGCGCACCGGCCAGGGAGAGCCGGGGAGCCCCTTCGACACGCGTGCGGTGAGCTACATTATGGACTCGAGGAGCAGGCTAATGTAACTGGCCGCTCTTTTTGTCGGGGACGTGGAATCTCTGTGGATTATTGGGATACTGGTGGCTGTTTCTGCCACTGAAGGCTGAGGAAGACCGCCGCGATCGGCGTGCTGGCGAGACTTCCGCTCAGCGAAAATGCTTTGATCCAGGCTATGATGACCTTCCCAGCTGTTGTGCGGGCTGAACCGCACGGTGGGAGAAGCGGTGGCTGCCGCGGACCTGCGGTGTGTGGAACTCGTTTACAGCCGTCCGGATTAAAACAGGGCACATACGGAAGGATCTTGTAGCTCGGAACCTCTTTCGATTCGGCGATTTGGACCCAGAAACAGCACCTGGACTTAAAGACTGCAGTAAAAGAACACTGTGGCCTGACTGAAAAATAAAGCAACTAATCTAATCTGGCCTCTGGCCTTGGACTGAAGGCAAATCTTCTCCTGAGCTGGGAAGCTGAAGGGCCTTTGTTGCCCTCCCGCACCCCTCCCCCCAGAGGTCTCTGTGTGTGCGTTCTCAGATGGAGCCGGGCTGAGACCTGCGAACTGTTCTTATCTGGAACTGATAACTCACAGACTTTACCTCCCGCCTGCCGTCATAATGCATCTTGTCCTGTCTAAATGTGCTAAAAAGCTGGTAGAGTTTTTTTGGACTTTATCATGGAGTGTCTATTGACAAATTGTGATAGATTCTTTTTTTGAATACCACGTTCTTACCCGTTTGTGTCTATTCATTTTTCCATATCTGCTGATTGTGGTGGCGCGGTTTCATACTGCTGCGACTTCGTGCACTCGTCTCTATCCTAAGACGGATGTGCGTAATCAATTACGTTGTTTTGTGCCCCGGTGCAATGTCAATGTCAATAAAGATATATTCTATTCTATTCTATTCTACACTGATGTGATGGGCTAGATCCAACAGAACATCTTGGAGACAAACTGGTGGATTTAAGGAGCTACTTTTTTTAAAATGAACTGTCACGTTTGAACATTTTAAACTGTTGGCAGGCCGACCAAGGAGGAGCTTCCTGCTGTCCTAGACAACCGGTCCAATGTGTTTGACGATGATGAGTTTGACGTCTTCCGTAGGGACCAGGTGGACATGTCCCGTGTCTGGAAGGGCAGGAGGTACAGCCACAAAAACCACAGCTTCTGATCTAGCTCGCCTGTTACAACTTGAGCTGGTCTTGTTTGGTTTGTTCTGCTTGGAGGAACGTTCCACGTCTTTTCATCCTGCAGGAAAGGTGAGAGTACTCGAGAGATGCTGAACGACAAAAAGCACGTAGCAGAGCAGCGAGCTCGTTATCAGGCCTACGAGACCGTGGTGGACGAGGTCGTCGTTGATCCCGCCGCCGGCTACGCTCTGGACGACTACGACGACGAGTACGATGACACGTACGACGTGAACCAGGTGGGAGCCAACGACTTGGACGGAGACAGTTTGCTTAGCAGAAGGTGCGTTTCCTCCGTCGGTCGGCGATGAAATCGTGACGCGTCAAAGTCCGAATTAAAGGTTCTGGTTTGTTTTCCAGGCCTTTCACCATCCCACAGGTTCTGAGGAAAGGAAACAAAGCAGAGGAGGAGGAGGGTGAAGAAGAAGAGGAGGAAGATGTTTTGCAGGTGCTGAAGTCACACCGCTCCCAGACTTTACGAACATTTTATCTTCTGGTATTTAACGGAGCGGTTCCAACATCGAGCTTTAAATCAGGTTTCACATGAACGAGCCGCAGGTTTAATGTTCTCGTTAACAAGTTTGATGAGTCACGTTTATCGTGGTTGACTTTTGATTAATTATTGGTTGAGTTAAATTTTGAAGCAGTATAAGCACCAAACTGCTTCATTTTGATGTTCGCTCCTTATCAACACATTCAGATGTAATTTAAAGTACTTCTGTAGAACATTAAGGTGCAGAACTTTGTGGTTCGTTCTTTTTACCCAAATGAAGATGCAACATAATTAATAGTTGATAAAACACCAAAACTTTAAGGTGAAGGCTGACTTACAGTTTGTAACGGCTGCAGAGCTCCGATCTAATCAGGAAGTTATTAATTATGAATTATGTTTTTGTGTTTCAGAACAACGTAAACAGAGACCAGTTTGTTCAGGACCCGGCTGTGCTGAGGGAAAGAGCCGAAGCCCGGAGAGCTGCCATGCAGCAGAGGAGAGGGTAATTAACGTTCATCTTAACAAGGCTGCTGGTTCAGAGAGTGCAGGAAAAATTGCAGTTCACCCTGAATGAAATCAGACGTGCTGTTGAAGTGTGTACTCCGGTAGTTTTCCGGACATATTGATATGCAGTACGCAGTCGATGTAAACGAAGCACTTAACTGGCTGAGAGTCGTCTGTGCAGGCGAAGGCGTCTGGAGAAAAAGAAAAGAGTGAATCTGCTGTTAAACACAACACAAGCTTTCCCCAGGTTACCTGCCTGGGGGGTTAGCTGCGTTCGTGCCGGCAGTTGTCGACGGGGGAGAGGAGTACTATGTTTGTATTTCTCGTGGTTTGGAGTCTGAGCTCAACTACCGTATTTTCCAACGTACACGTTGCTCCACCCTATAAGTTGCATCAGTCCATATTTGTCTAAAAAGGTGGAATAATCCATAAATACATTGGCCCTCATGCACGAAAATGTTCGTATTTTTATCCTAAATTTCTCCTACTTTTGTTCGTACGAAGCGTTCGTACGAACATGCCACGTCAGATCCAACAAAGTCTTCTATCCACAGGAAAAGTGTGTAAACGGGCTGCTTAAAGTTGATGGATCCCACCTGTTCTACTCACCTGCGCGTGCTCGCGGGAAGGTAATTTACATAATTCCCACCCCTCAAAACACCATATAAGGCCACGCTTCCTGCCTTCAGACAGCAGGAAGTGTCCATTCATTCAAACTCGAAGTAAAAGGAGGAACTTCACGCGTTCGGAGATCTGCTCTCAGTGGCGCTGTGGCTACCCCCCCCCCCCCCGCAAGTGTCGGATGGTCAAATATCTTTAATTTTAGTGTACTGTGTTACAGTTTCACTTATTCAGAAGAGCTGTGGCGCACCGCTACCCCACCCCCCGCAAGTGTCGGATGTGTTTTTCAACAGAAGCATTTTAAATTGTCTCGAAACTACAGTTAACTTCATATTAATATTGTAGTGCATATGTTTTGTGTCCCGTGGGTCGTACAGTATCAGAAATCAAGAATAAATGGTTTGATCTGAAAATGGCTTCAAACAAACATCTCGCCGCAGCACGGACAGGAGGTGGTCAGGAGATGGTGGACAATAAATGCCACGCTGCAAGATGCGTGCCAACATGTTTTGCAGCACAAATGATGCGCGCACCTCCTGGTCAGGGCGCACCTCCTGGTCAGGGCGCACCTCCTGGTCAGCGCGCACCTCCTGGTCAGGGCGCACCTCCTGGTCAGGGCGCAACCACATTCTGCAGGTTATATTTCGAATCAGATATAATAATCTATTGCTCCGATGGTGTTTGGCACAAGATCAGTCTTAATTCGTACTTGTTCTGCGGCGGTGTATGGGGATTTTATGTACCTGGGTGTTAATATGAGGAGCGGCTTTGATGACCAAGGGGAGCGCACGACTCACTGAAGCCTGCGCGACACACCAGACAAATTAAACTTAAAATTATAATTCTAATTCAAACAGAATAACCTATTGTCAAGAATAATTATGGTGCGTGATTTTTTTAAACCCAAAATATTTTCTAAATAACGAAATATGAAGTTATTCGTGGAGAAGATCCGTCTGGATGACAGCAGACTGACGCTCCTAAATTATACGACAGGTCCGGACCACTCGTAAATTTTGTTCGTATCTGAAAAAAATCCTAGGATACGAAAACATTGTTGAATGCCACAAATGATCCTAAATCACTCGTACGCACAGTTTAAGAACAAATCTGTGCGTACGAACGGTTCGTGCATGAGGGCCATTGCATCTATTATGCGTCACTACTGACAACCTGGAAATATGGGCCAGTGTTGTGGCAAAAACCGATGGGCTGCAAAATGGCAACCGTGGGAGCATGCACAGGAGGACTTTAACAAGAATTTAAAAAGATTAACACTTGAAAACAATTAGTTGTTGCTCGAAATTATAACAAAGGTGTGTCTCAGGCTATTGTTTGCTTAATAATAATGATAATAATGCATTTTATTTGGTAGCGCCTTTCAAAACACTCAAGGACACTTTACAGCATTAAAAACACAATAAAAACAGTATAAAATAACTATATACTGGTAAAAAGAAAAATTAAAATCAATTAAAAAAACACACAAAAAAGAAAAAATATAAAATAACTACATAAAAAAGAAAAATTAAAGTGAGAAGGCTAACTTGAACAGATGGGTTTTGAGTTTTGATTTGAAGGTCAGAAGGCAGTCAATGTTACGGATGTCTGGGGGAAGAGCGTTCCAGAGTTGGGGAGCAGAGTGAGAAAAGGCTCTGTGTCCCATGGTGCTGAGGTGGACAAGAGGCACGTTGAGATGGATGGAAGAGGAAGAACGAAGGGAGCGTGAATGGGTGGTAATGTGCAGGAGATCAGACAGGTAAGGAGGGGCGAGGCTATGAATAGCCTTGAAAGTGTATAACAGGATTTTAAATTGAATTCTGAATGTGACTGGAAGCCAGTGGAGTTGCTGCAAAACTGGGGTGATGTGGTGGAATGAGGGGGTTTTGGTAACAATGCGGGCAGCTGAGTTTTGAACCAATTGAAGCTTACGGGTTAATTTGTGAGGCAGACCAAAAAGGAGAGAGTTACAGTAATCAATTCGAGAAGTGACCAGACTGTGGACCAGGATGGAAGCAGAGTGCAGAGAGAGGGATGGACGTAGACGGTTGATGTTTCGAAGGTGGAAATAAGCAGACCGGGTGATACTATTGATGTGAGAGTGAAAAGAGAGAGTGCTATCGAGAATGACACCCAAACTCTTAACGTGAGGGGAGGGAGAAACCAAGGAGTTGTCAATGTTGAGGGAAAAACTGTTAACTTTAGATAAGGTGGATTTAGTACCAATGAGTAAGAACTCTGTTTTATCACTGTTTAATTTCAGGAAGTTAGACGTGAACCAGGATTTAATTTCAGCTAAGCAGGAAGTGAGGGAGGAGGGAGGCAGTGAAGAGTCAGGTGCAGTGGATAAAAAGAGCTGGGTGTCATCAGCAAAACAATGGAAATGGATGTTAAATTTACGGAAGATATGGCCAAGGGGGAGAAGGTAGATGATGAAAAGAAGAGGCCCCAGGACAGAGCCTTGGGGCACACCTGAGGTCACAGGAGAGCAATGGGATCTGAATGATTTTAGTTGGATGAACTGGGTGCGGCCAGAGAGATAGGACTGAAACCAAGCGAGGGGTGTGTGGGTGATGCCAATGGACGAAAGTCTATGGAGGAGGATGTTGTGGGAGATGGTATCAAAAGCCGCACTGAGATCGAGGAGGATTAGGAGGGAAAGTAAACCAGAATCAGCCGCCATGAGAAGGGAGTTGGTGATTCTGAGGAGAGCAGATTCTGTGCTATGACCGGGGCGGAAACCAGACTGAAACTGTTCGTACAGACTGTTATCTGTTAAATGGAGGTGGAGTTGAGAGGCAACTGTTTTTTCCAGAATTTTAGAGATGAATGGAAGGTTGGAAATAGGACGGAGATTATTGAAGGTATTAGGATCCAATCCAGGTTTTTTAACGATGGGAGTGATAACTGCAGTTTTGAAAATAACTGGGACAATAAATGCACTTTAATGGTCAAATTAGCTGCATTTCGCCGGGGCGGTGCAGCTGGTTTGACGGACGGTCCAAGCAGCGAGCAGAACCAAGGTGGGGAGGCTAAGGCAGGCCGATTGCATCGTTAACAGCTGGTGACGATTCTCAGTCATCCAGGACATGGTAAATTCAAACAAGTTCAAGAAAAGAAAAAAATAAAGTATAATACAAACCAGATTCCAAAAAAGTTGGGACACTAAACAAATTGTGAATAAAAACTGAATGCAATGATGTGGAGATGGCAAATGTCAATATTTTATTCATAAAAGAACATAGATGACAGATCAAAAGTTTAATTTGAGTAAATGTAACATTTTAATGGAAAAATATCCATCCATCCATCCATCCATTTTCTTCCGCTTATCCGGGGTCGGGTCGCGGGGGTAGCAGCCTAAGTAGGGAGGCCCAGACTTCCCTCTCCCCAGCCACTTGGAGCAGCTCCTCTGGGGGAATCCCAAGGCGTTCCCAGGCCAGCCGAGAAACATAGTCCCTCCAGCGTATCCTGGGTCTTCCTCTGGGTCTCCTCCCGGTGGGACATGCCCGGAACACCTCACCAGGGAGGCGTCCAGGAGGCATCCTAACCAGATGCCCGAGCCACCTCAACTGGCTCCTCTCGATGTGGAGAAGCAGCGGCTCTACTCCGAGTCCCTCCCGGATGACTGAGCTTCTCACCCTATCTCTAAGGGAGAGTCCAGCCACCCTGCGGAGAAAACTCATTTCAGCCGCTTGTATCCGAGATCTTGTTCTTTCGGTCATAACCCAAAGCTCATGACCATAGATGAGGGTGGGAACGTAGATCGATCGGTAAATTGAGAGCTTTGCCTTTTGACTCAGCTCTCTCTTCACCACGACAGACCGGTACAGCGCCCGCTTCACTGCGGACGCTGCACCTATCCGCCTATCGATCTCACGCTCCAGTTTTCCCTCATTCGTGAACAAGATCCCGAGATACTTAAACTCCTCCACTTTATGATTCTGTTAAATAAATGATATCACATATGGAAAAATATGTTGATTCAAAATTTCACAGTGTCAACAAATCCCAAAAAGGTTGGGACAAGTAGCAATAAGTGGCTGGAAAAAGGAAATTGAGCATATAACGAACAGCTGGAATACCAATTAATACTAATTAGGTCAATTGACAACATGATTGGGTATAAAAAGAGCTTCTCAGAGTGTCGGTGTCTCTCAGAAGCCAAGATGGTAAGAGGATCACCAATTCCACCATTGTTGTGCAGAAAGATAGTGCAGCAATACTAGAATGGTGTTACCCAGCGTAAAATAGCAAAGACTTTTAAGTTGTAGTGATATATACTACAGTTGTAGTTGTATAGGAGAGATCAGATTTACTGATCAGTTTTATACACTAGATGTAAGAATTGGTAGGTTACACCTGACACAACTTTATCATCAAATATTCACGAGTTCACTCTTTTTAAGGAATTTACCAATAACATGTGTGGTCAGATGAGATGTAAAAAGCATGAAACATTAATTTATGTTGATTCACCATGAGATTAATCATTTATTTAACAGAATCATAAAATTACATCAACATGTATAATCGGGATTGGTTCTGATCAATTTTCATATAAACTTAACGTCGACAGATTCAATTTTGAAACAACAGACACAAGTAATGAGATGACATATTACTTTATATCTGTAGGCAAATATTTCTTAAAGTTATGGCAAGAATAAGTAAGAGAAAGTTTAGGAGGAGTAAGATGGAGGATAAAAAGAAGTTAGTCAGGGAGTTATCTTGAGAAGATGTGTTGTAAACCAGAGATCGCACACTTTCCGGCAGACGCTCGCTAGCCGTCAATACACTTGGAAAAACATCTGACGACTCGTGATCAGTCTTCTTGGGTCCAGTTGTCCGTTTTTACCGTTTCAGTGTCTCCGGACGTCCGCGTTAATCAGACCAGAAAAGCGGCATTTCCTGGTTGGTTTTCAGAATAAAAGTATTCCTTGAGAGGAACATTCATTCAAGTAGAGCTTTTTAGCTCGAGGTGGACTTATAACTAGCATGTTATAAGTCTTTAACTGATGACGTGGTCATTAGTGTTTGACCAGCGTTCAAATCAGCTCTTTGGAGAAACCATCATAGTTCAAACTCCTCCAGCAGACTGAAGAAAAACAGGAAGTCAGAGCTTTTACTGGGAATTTGACCCAGTTATTGAGTCCTTCCCGATTGGCCAGTGGCACCGGGAGGGGGCGTGAGAGTGACATCAGGAGGTGCAGAGGTTAGATTATGTCAGAAAGGATAAAGTATTAGTTTTAGACACTAGCATTTTATGATAAAACTGATTCATTTTATGATAAAGCTGATTAAAAACTGTCTTAACACTTTAACAAACACTGTTGACCTGTCATTTTGATTAAAATAATGTCATTACAGTATCACATTTGAAACCTACTGATGAAAATAACAAAACCAGAGATTATCTTCTGATTATTAATTGGAACAAAACAAAGAGTCTCTTGTGAGGTGATTATTGTCCTGAATTCAGACCAAAATGAGATAAACAGTATCACTGTTCATTACTGCAGGTTCCAGAGAAAAAGTGCACCATTACACATTTATATTAAAGACCGTGTAAAGTGAAATTAAATGTGTGTTTTTAGTTTGTCACATGGCATAAATATGTGTTATTAATCACCCATATAAATCTGACTGATTAAAAACATTGTTTACCTTATAAAATTAAGTCTCAAAAATCATGAAAAAACATGATTTTGCCTTGCCCTGGAACGCTGGGGGCGTGTCAGTGCGTGGGCGTGGTTTCAGCGCAGCTGCGCTGACTGTGTGGAGGTGGAGAGGCAGGCAGCAGAGATCCAGTAAACCTGCTCTGTCTTTATTTGAGTTCTGTCTGTAACAGCAGCTACTTTTTCCAAGAGTTACGCTGTTTTTGTAAATAGTTTTCTTGTGTGTTTTTAATCTGGAATGAATAAAAAAAAAAAAAGAGTTGTACCATGCGGGATTTGAACCCGTGGGGTTTGGGACGGAAGGCAAGCGCTTTATCCATTCACCCATCCAGGCATTACAGATACTCGGTATAAAACCACGCGGTATAAAAACATGTTATGATTTGTACGGGTGCCCTGACCATTGCGACATCCAGGGAAGATGCACGAACGAGGCATAATTGATTAGCTAGCTAACAATGAACAAAATATCTATGCTATTGCTATCTGATGCTATCTGCGATTCGCGAGTGAACGGCTCCACCGAGGCGAATTTATACGGCTGGAGCTGCAGGGGGTGGGGCTATACTAATGAGGACCGCGTGACGAAACGCGGTCACGTTTAAAACACGCCTAAAAAATCCTGAAACAGAAAAATGTTCATACACAGTTTGCTCTATAACTCCAAAATTAATTGAGCTACAATTTTGAGACTTTTTACTCATTTACAAGATTACCATTATGACATTTATAATGTTTATTGAAGAAAATGTTGAAATTCACTTTACACGGTCTTTAAGAGGACGTTCAGCTTGAATTAAAAACAGTCTTTGACTATCAAACATTGAATTCAATAATGCTCACTTAACATTCATTTGATATATTTGAATTAGCCCAAATTAAAAGAAGTCTCTTATTGATTTAAATTTGTGTCTTGATTCAAATTTATGTAATAAAATGGTGTTAATGACTGTTTTATACTGAGAGGATCAGTAAAAAGTGTTTCAGAGATGGTTGTATCACTACAAAGTTATCATCATCAACCGTGCATAACATCATCAAAAGATTCAGAGAATCTGGAACAATCGCTGTGCGTAAGGGTCAAGGCCGTAAAACTCTACTGGATGCTCGTGATCTCCGGGCCCTTAAACGTCACTGCACCTCAAACAGGAATGCCACTGTCAAGGAAATAACAGAATGGGCTCAGGAATACTTCCAGAAAGCATTGTCAGTGAACACAATCCACCGTTGCAGCTGAAACTCTACAGTGCAAAGAGGAAGCCATTTCTAAGCAAGCTCCACAAGCTCAGACGTTTGCACTGGGCCAGGGGTCATTTAAAATGGAGTGTGGCAAAATGGAAGACTGTTCTGTGTCAGATGAGTCACGATTTGAAGTTCTTTATGGAACACTGGGACGCCATGTCATCCGGACCAGAGAGGACAAGGATAGCCCAAGTTGTTGTCAACGCTCCGTTCAGAAGCCTGCATCACTGATATTGATATATCCAAGATGGCGCCCGTAAGCGTGGCTGCGTGTCCACCTCTCCTGTGGGTGTTTGGAATTTTTGTGTTTTGTTCGTTCTTCATTGGAGACATAACTGCACTGCTGGTTTATGATCGGAAGCAGCTTCTGGATTTACGGTTTGCTGCCGCGGATGTCGCTGATTCGGGCCAGTATGACCGTACCTCGGGATCGGGGAGGCCCCCTCCGCCCCCGTTGCTCGGAGACGAGCTGCCCGTTTACCTCCGCTGCTCTTCGCACCAGCCTGCACGGAGAAATCGATCGACTCGGAGGAAGAAACGCGGCTCACGAGCTGGCCGGCTGGTGAAGCTCAGAGCCCGGCGTTCTGCCTCGCTGTCTTCAGCTGATGGTCTCGATTCTCATCGCCAGTCTCCCGCGTGCACGGACCAGGAAAACAACGGGGATCTCCGGCCGGAGCAGCTCTCTGTGGGCAGCGAGCCGCGGGGCGCTCCCCCACCAGCTGTTAGCACATCAGCTGCTAGCAGCTCATCAGCGGCTAGCTCGGATATCATCAAATTCTGTGTTGTCAACGCCCGATCTGTTTGCAACAAAACGTTCATCCTCAGGGATTACTTTGAAGAGCACGACTTGGACTTTTTCTGCATCACAGAATCGTGGATGTCGTCGGGTGAGTCCAGCGCGCTGACGGAAATAATACCACCAAACTGTTTGTTTTTTAACGACCCGCGACCATCAGGTCGTGGCGGTGGGTTATTAACTATCTTCAAATCAACTTTTGACTGTAAACAACTGTCCATTCCAGTCTCCTGCTCTAGCTTTGAGCTGACTGTGTTTGAACTCGGACATTCACCTGTAACTTTGTGTGCTCTTGTCTACCGGCCGCCTCGTTCTAAGAACTTCATCAGCGAGTTTTCTGATTTCTTGGCTGAAATTACAGCTAAATATTCTCGGGTCGTCATTTCAGGCGACTTCAACTTGCACGTGTGTTGTCCTGAGAAGCCCATGGTTAAGGACTTTCTAGATTTATTGGACTCATTTAATTTAACTCAACACGTGAACTCTCCCACGCAGCAGCGTGGACATTTGTTGGACCTTGTTTTAACATGCGATGTGACTGTTTCAAACCTTGAAATAGGAGACAATGTATTCTCAGATCATAGGCCAGTGAATTTTCAGTTCACCATCCCCCATGTAAATCCTAAAACATGCATTTCTGCACGTAAAGGCAGGAATGTTAACCATTTAACTGCCGCACGTTTCACTGAGGTTTACAACAATGACATGTTAATTCAGCCCCCGGGGTTCCTCTCCAGCACTGAGGAGCTGACAAACCAGTTTGACTCTGTTTGTTTAAAGACTTTGGATCAAGTAGCGCCTATCAAAACGAGAAGACCAAAACTCAGGGCCGAACCGTGGCTGAATGACACTACCAGAGCTGCGAGGCAGCAATGCCGAAAGGTGGAGAGGAAGTGGAAAAAAGACAGTCTGCAGGTCTCTTTTGAGATGGTAAAAGAGAGCTGGCGCCGATATCAGAAAGCAGTGAAAACTGCTAAATCACAATACTTCTCTGATATCATTGCTGCAAATTCTCGTAACCCTCGAGTTTTGTTCTCCACCCTAAACTCTGTTCTCCACCTCACTGAACAATCACCCATGGAAGCCTCGACTGAGCTGTGCGAGAACTTCCAACATTTCTTTTTAGATAAAATCGCAACCACCAGGGCTCTCATTTCTCCTCCATCTCACGATCCATCCATCCCACCTCAATCTGTTGCTGTGTTTGACCATTTTGAACCAGTCTCTCTGTCCTCTCTAGAGCAGGTCATGTGTAGCCTGAAACCATCTGGCTCCCCCTTCGATGTGGTCCCCCCTCGGCTTCTAAAGGAGGTTTTTCACACTCTAGGTCCCTCCATTCTCTCTATTGTTAATAGCAGTCTATCCTCGGGTGTGGTGCCAAAATCATTAAAACATGCTGCTGTTCAACCCCTCCTGAAAAAACCAAACCTCGACCCGTCAGTATTATCCAATTTCAGGCCTGTCTCCAGACTCCCATTTGTTTCTAAACTTCTAGAGAAAATAGTTGAGTCCCAACTAAAGTGCTTCCTGGAGGATCACGCTATCCCCGAGCTATTCCAGTCTGGCTTCAAATCCCTCCACAGCACTGAGACTGCCCTACTGAAGGTTTTTAACGACATCTTTCTATCCACAGATACTGGTGACTCTGTGCTGCTTGTCCTATTGGACCTCACATCCGCTTTCGACACCATCGACCATGAGATCCTCATTGCTAGGTTGGAGCAGTGGGTGGGCATCTCAGGATCAGCCCTAAACTGGTTCAGATCCTACCTCTCTGACAGGTCTTTTTGTGTGTCCATCAATGATTTTACTTCTGCAGTGGCGGCTCTTAAATGGGGGGTTCCGCAGGGGTCCATCCTGGGTCCTCTCTTGTTCTCCTTATACCTGCTGCCACTCGGTGCTATTTTCCGGAAACACAATATACCTTTCCACTTCTACGCTGATGACTGTCAAATCTACTTCCCCCTAAGACAAAATGGTACAGGCTCTATTCAACCTCTGCTCGACTGCCTGGCTGACATCAGGGACTGGATGGCTTTAAATTTCTTAAGCTTCAATGATAAGAAGTCTGAAGCCATATTGTTCCTTCCCAATGACACAACCTCAAACCACTGCATTGACCTGTCTGCTCTACCCCTGTCCGAAAAACAAAAAGTCAAAAATCTGGGAGTGATAATGGATCCTTCCATGAAACTCAACAGTCATGTAAACATGATTGTCAAATCCTGTTTTTTCCAGCTGAGGCGTCTGTCTAAGCTGAAGCCCATATTATCCAAAAAGCACCTGGAGACAGTGATTCACGCATTCATTACATCTAGGCTTGATTACTGCAATTCACTTCTGTTTGGCGTCAGTCAAGCCACCATTGCACGATTACAACTGGTTCAGAACGCAGCTGCCCGATTTTTAACCAGCACACGCAAAAGAGAGCACATTACACCAGTCTTGGCCTCCCTTCACTGGCTACCGGTTCATCTTCGAATCCAATTCAAAATTCTCATGTATGTCTACAAATCGCTGAACAGTCTCGCCCCCGCCTATCTCTCGGATCTGATACACCCATATGTCCCTCCACGTGCTTTGAGGTCAGAGGATCAGGTACTCTTAATAGTTCCAGAAACTCGCCTTAAGCGCAGGGGTGACAGAGCGTTCTCTGTAGCAGGCCCAAGACTCTGGAACGAGTTACCGCTGCTCATCAAACAGGCCCCCTCCCTCTCGGTTTTCAAATCCCGGTTAAAAACTCACTACTACTCCATCGCTTTCAATGCCAGCTGATGTGTACTGGATCGTTTGATTTATGATCTGCAATGTTTTTATGTTTTTCATGTTGTACTTCATTGTATGTGTTGCGTGTTTGTTTGTCCAGCACTTTGGTGTGGACTTGTTCCTGTTTAAAGTGCTTTATAAATAAAATGGTATGGTATGGTATGGTATCACTGATGGTATGGGGTTGCATGAGCGCTTGTGGCATGGGCAGCTTGCATGTCTGGAAAGGCACCATTAATGCAGAGAACTATGTTCAGGTTCTAGAACAACATATGCTCCATCTAGACGTCATCTCTTTCAGGGAAGACCCTGCATTTTTCAACAAGATAATGCCAGACCACATTCTGCAGCAATCACAACATCATGGCTACGTAGGAGAAGGATCCGGTACTGAAATGTCCAGCCTGCAGTCCAGATCTTTCACCTATAGAGAACATTTGGTGCATCATAAAGAGGAAGGTGCAACAAAGAAGGCCCAAGACGATTGAACAGTTAGAGGCCTGTATTAGACATGAATGTAGAGCATTCCTATTTCTAAACTTGAGAAACTGGTCTCCTCTGTCCCCAGACGTCTGTTGAGTGTTGTAAGAAGAAGGGGGGATGACACACAGTGGTAAAAATGGACTTGTCCCAACTTTTTTGGGATTTGTTGATGCCATGAAATTTTGAAACATATTTTTCCCTTAAAATGATACATTCTCTCAGTTTAAACTTTTGATCTGTGATTTGTGTTCTATTCTGAATAAAATATTAGATGTTGGCACCTCCACACAGTGGCGGACTTAGATATTTTGGGGCCCCAGGCAAACCTTTGTAAAGGGTACCCCCAAGTCAGCCTAAATGTACCATTAGGCCCTGCCCTGAAGGTAAAAGATGTTCATGTTCATACTCTAATACTGGGAACTAGACAATAAAAACAACCGTTTTTTTCTCTACTTTAATAAGGTACAACTATCCTAAAGTCTTTTTACGTTTTTCCGCTCCACTTTCGTATCTTCACGTTGGCTTAATCTGTTTTCCATCTCCTCTGTCTTCCCGCTCAAGCATACTGAGCACTTCCTGGATTTTTGGGTGATGTGTAACGCTCATTAAGGCTAGGCGCCTGACCACGGCCAGATATGGTAAATAGGCAGTCAGAAAAGGTTCAGCTGAGGAGCCTGTTGTGTGAATAAAACACCATCAGACAAGAAGCAAGTTTTAAGTTGTTTGTATTGTATAGACTTAGGAAGGTATTTATAATAATATTGTTTGTAATAATAATCATTTTCTTTGAGTATAACCAATAGACAAAATAGACAAAATACACACAACAAAACAGACCCTGATTACACCCAAGAGTTATTTTTTTTCTATTTTAAATCAGTTCTTGAATCCCGGATGATTAAAGGTCCATCAATCAATAATCTGGTAGTTTGCATTTCTTGATCCAGGGTAATATGTCCAGAAAAAAACAAATAGTTTGGTGCAATTTAAGTCCTACCGCACAGCTGCGGTGATCCGGTAGCTTGCCATCCTGGGTGGGAACAGGGGGTGAAAAAAAACCTGACCTAAACAAGGTCATAAATACTGGGGACTACTAATACTGAGGGACTGAGAGAAACGCAATTTCAATCCTGTGTATGTCCTGTACATATTGCAGTTCTGACAATAAAGTTGACTTTGACTTTGAAATAAAACAAAAATTAGCATTACTATATACACAGGACTAAACTGTTATAAAAAATAGTTAAACATTCACATAGTTAAACATTCACATAGTTAAACATTCACAAAAACAAATAAAATAATTCCAGCAGGTATTTTTCAAGAATCATTCAAATGTCCTGTTAAGTACCTTGGTCAATGCAAGGCATTGTAGGAAGGTGCTATACAAATAAAGTTTATTATTATTATTATTATAACTTCAATTCAAAGACCACATCAACAGTACATATCAAATTAAAGTTACAGATCAAGTTTTAAAGTGCACTTCCAAGTTGTATCCAAGTTTAATTCATATAAGAGTCAATTAAGCTTAATTTACTTCAATATTGTTTCAATAAACAAATAATTTCTTTTTTGTTGCTCAACCCAAAAGAAATTAAACCAATTCCAAATTTCTATAGGCCGTCAACAGATTTAATGAAAAGTAACTAAAATGATCCTAAAAGGATGAAATTAAAAAAATCAAAGGATTTATTTAATACCTTACGTATATATATATTGTATTCGGCCACAAAATTAACAAAAAAAGAATGATCTTTTAATCACTAAGACCACTTTTAAATCTCAAATACATAAATGGAGTGGGCGTTTCGCCACCGCATTTCTATTTCATAAAAGGAACCCAAATACATAAAACGAACGACTCACCGTCGAGTGGTTGACACAAAACACCTAATACAATCCTCCGGTCGCGTTAATTTGGCTTGATACAGCGGGGTTCTCTCATGATTTATGAACACACCGAGCGCAACCAGCTAGCCACAGCGTTAGCAGTTCAATAATGGTGGAGTTCACCTCTGACCTGGAAGATGTCAAGATGGAATAGTCCATGTTAGTAGGGGGATACAGAAATCGACCGTTTTAATAATAATAATAATAATAAACTTTATTTGTATAGCACCTTCCTACAATGCCTTGCATTGACCAAGGTGCTTAACAGGATAAAAAGATGAATAAACTGGAACAATAAATCAATGAAAATAGAATAAGAAACAACAGCAATAAAAGAAGGCAATGGAAATAAAAATGCTACATACTAAAATACCAAAAGTAATAAAAGTTACACACTGAAAGCTTTTTTGAACAAGTGGGTCTTCAGTCTGGTTTTGAACAGAGTCAGATCAGAGGTGGCACGCAGCTCAAGGGGGAGGCTGTTCCAGGCTTTTGGGCCGGCAACAGAAAATGACCGGTCTCCCCATTGTTTGTACCTTGAGCGAGGCACCTCCAGCAGGTGTTGACTGGCAGATCGTAAAGCTCTGCTGGGCTGATGGACTTTCAAAATCTCAGAACTTTTGAAAGTGCAAGTCCATTCAGAGCTTTGAAAACAAACAGGAGCAGCTTGAACTGTATCCTGAACTGAACCGGGAGCCAGTGTAGAGAGGACAGGAGTGATGTGTTCATATTTTCGTGTGTTGGTCAAAAAGCGCGCGGCAGAGTTCTGTACAAGCTGTAAACGGGAGATGGAGGATTGATTAATACCAACATACAAAGCATTACAATAATCAAGTCTGGAGGTCACAAAGGCATGGATGGCCTTCTCCAGATCACCACGGCTGAGAAATGACTTGACTTTAGAGAGCAGACGGAGCTGGAAGAAGCTGGTCTTGACAACAGAACTGATCTGTTTATCAAACTTTAAGTTGGAGTCAAGCTGCACTCCAAGATTTCTGACCACCGGGTTGAAGTGGGGGAGGGGAAAACCAACACTGGGACTGGGAAGGATGTTGCTGGTGTCATCAGGTGCACCAAATAAAATGCATTCAGTTTTATCTGTGTTTAGGTGGAGGAAGTTTTGAGAGAGCCAGTGCTTAATGTCATTTAATAATAATAATAATGTGTTTGTCTGTCATCTGCGTATGTTTCCCATACACAGACGAAATTCGTCTCTGCATTTAACCCAACCACCCCAGGTGGTGCAGTGAGCAGCCAGAGGGCGCTCGGGGAGCTGGAGAATTAGGTGTGCACTCATAGACACCCCAAGGTGTGTAGTGGCCGGGACGCGAACCCGCGTCCTTCGGGACTTTTTCAGAGTCAGAGAGTCTTTATTGTCATTTGCACCGCATGTGGTACATGTGATGAAAACGAGATTATGTACACGGGGTCCCAGTTACATCCAACAACAAATGTGTAAAGGAATCTTATAGGCCGTTTGTGTAATTAAACACAAACGAGGTCAGTTTACTGACTTACCTATAGATTAGATGATAGATTTGAGCAGGTTTTAGACTGTTTCAAATTTACCATCAGTTAAACGGGGTCTCAACTTTTTCAGATTAAATCAACAAATCTAACGATGTGATTAGCCAGAAATGTAATTTCACAAGAGGCTCAACTTATGTTGGTCTACCAGAAAAATAGACCTTTTATTGAAACTATCACAAAAATTACATTAAACATTTGTATCGATATTAGCTCTGATTTAATAACTACGTTGACAAGAATTCAAATTAAAACAAACAGACAATTAGGAACTTTCTGTTGGCACATTACTTGACAGATTAAAGCTTATGAAAAATAAGAAATAGGAGGAAGGAGTACTGGAAGCTAAGTTAACTAAAGTTGTTTACTTTGAACCAGACTGGGTGACACCTTTTTCCCCACACGAGCAGACTGCTGGGCTCCCGCACGCTCAAACACACCACGACTTTTACCTGTTGACGGTTCGTCTCTTGGAGACAAGAGTGGAGAAGTTTGTGGACACACACGTGGATGGGTTTGTCCAGTGGACGTCCAGTTGGAACTTCAGCGTGAGTGTGCTGATTCACGATACGAGGAAGCTCGCCTCCCTCGGCAGGAAACAACGGTCAAGCGCACAGACTGATTTTCAAAATAAAACTTTAGAAAACAAATTCTTCCAGAAATGAGTGAACGGATCACAGTAAGGCTTTACTATGATTCCAGCGGAGACGTGGGTCGAGTTGGCATATGACCGGAGCGTCTCCAGCTTTCTCCAGGGAAGAGAAACCAGTTGTCAGTTCGTTCTCCTCCAAAAACTAAAGGAAAATGCAGGAAGTGCCCATTTATAGGGGAGGTGGGGTCTGACCCACCTCCTAAATGACTACTGGCTGAACTAACAAAATAAAAGATGGAAGTTTAATTCCATAGGCAGAAAGACTCTTGACGGACAACAGGAAAACTGTTTACATAAACGACCAGGTGGACTGTCCTGTTGAGTCTAGCTTGAAGACAAAACAAGAGAAGGAAGAGAACAGCTCTTACCCTGACTTCTGCCTTAGCGACAGAGTCTGCTTGCTCTTGCAGAAATAAAACCAGCAGAAGGTCACAGTCATGCAAGTAACAGATCATCATTGAAAATGACAAAAATACTGTTTGATCAATTCTGAATTAACACACATTAAAGAGAAAGTTCAATCTGATTAATTAGTGTCCATTAATTCAAAATAATTGTAACAAAATATAGTGTCCACTTGTCTCCTTGAGCTCCAAGCAAGTGTAACACTGAGAGTTTCAGAGAGGTGTGAACCCTAAAATATCAGAGACGAGGTGTATCACTACAGTCCCCCTTTTTGGAAGTCATCGCCTGTCCTTGGAGATGAGTTCCAACACGAAAGGATACCACCGAATGTCTCTGACCTCTATGTAATCCAGCAAGTGGAAAAAAAAAGTCAAAAAGTTCAAAAGTATACTCCCATAATGTTTTTGGAAATTCCATACTGTTCGTAGGTAATCCCATTGCGGCAAGCTTTTAATCCTTTGGAAAACATAGTCTGTTAACCCATGGAAAACTGAGTCTGTGATCCCTTGGAAACAAAGTCTTATAATCCACAACGGTAAATCCACAACGATGGGGGTTATTGATTTCATCAGCAAGAATGGTTTTAATCAGCATGTAGAGGGGATCCCTCGATTGAAGCAGAGGAGGCGGGCCTTGGATGAAGGTTGAAGACCAACGTTGGATCAGCAGGTCCCCACATCGAAGGTTGCAGGCTGGATGGCTTCCAGTCGGTGCCACCCTGGTTCAATGTGTCATGCAATTATGTGGTTTTAGGTGGGCTTATGATTGGGATTCTACATTAAGCCTTACCTATATGCACCTGGTATGTAAGCTATCATGGATTAGATCAGCTAAAATTACCAATTAAGGGGTGGATCAATGCTGTAAAAATCAGATATAGGGATCTATACCTATAGAAATGTGGAGGGCTTCTGTAACGAAGGCCTCTTCATTCAAACTATTCCTCCATTCATTATTTAGTTTAGGTTAAACTAAAATAAAAAAATGAAATCTAGTTTGGTCTAAATGTCTGTTGTCTTTTAGACGAACGACGCAAGATTTGGTAATCCCTAAAAATTTTGAAGTCTATGGCGAGACTCATCAAAATGAATAGATCTAGAATAGAAACGATCGAAACGGTTCTACCTAAATGATTGGGAGGTCAGTGTAGATTATAGTACCTTAAGTAGTATTAATCTACAATGACTTTTCAAAGATTGAGATCTTTAACAAAATGAACAGCATGTTGGCATAGTTAAATCCATTTAAGTCTTCAACTTATCAACAATCAAAACCTCTATTGGCTGGGAGTGTTCAGAAAACACTAACAACGTCAATAACAACAAAAGTAGCAATCAAGCAACTAAAAACAACGTTTCACTACGTCAAACTCACTCTGGTTGTCAGATTACAAACGAGTGTTCTGTCCAGTAAGCCTGCCTCTCGGGTCAGGTTTCTGACGGTCTGCAGTACCCTGTTGGGCCTCATAACGATCCAATCGAGCCTCAACAGCTTGGACGCGACGGAGTAGGTACACGATCATCCCGCACATCACGAAAGAGAGGATCATTACCACAACTGAATTGAGCGAGTCGGCGCTAGACCACGCGTAAGTGATAGGTTGAAACGGTATCGTAGTGTCTGACTTGAGCGTCCTGAGAACTTTATTAATCGGTTCGACGTCGACGACTTTAGTTCCTTCAAAACGGAGTTGTTCAATTGTTTTAGGGTCTATCTCTAAGCTCATGTTTGAAAAGCACTCGGAATCTTCCAGAGTAGATTCCCACCGATCCGGATGGAGGTGGTAGAGTGTCAGTTCACCAATGTGTACAGTTGTACCTTCGGGGACACTGATCCACATTGTTTTATCTGGGAGGGTCACAAGTTTGTTAGCCGCGGGTTGGTGGTCGTACACCATCGTTGCGGTTCTCTGGGGAACATTGACTAACCAACGTGACCCAACTATTTCCGCGCTAGCGGTCGTAACCTGGCGTCGCGGAGTCATGGTCGTTGGGCATTTTGAGTTATCTGGAACGGGTGTGACACCGCAAATGCCCGTGCCTTTATTCAGAATGAAAGGCTTGCTCGTACACAGGTAGTGTATGTCGTGTGTGAGAACACACATCAGGAGGTTTGGAACCAAGTAGATTGAGGGGTCACTGTCGCGATAAGCAATCACCTTTGGAGTGTTAATTTTTACATGGTTTTCACCGTGCCAATTACCGACATTAATGACGTCTTTCAGTCTATATATGCCGTCTGATGGAATGATGGGTAGATTGATAAGGAACGCGAATTCACCCGTTACGTGGTTGACATAAATCGGGATTGCGCTACCGAGAGCGAAAGCTAGGTGAGCCTGGACTGACCTTGCTTGTTCGCCTGTAGCGGAGGTAAGGATGTCTGTTACCATCTGCATCGAGACGAGATAGGGTGGAATTCTGCCAGTGGCTAGTGCATCAACTGATGAGCTGATATCTCTAAGCATGTCAGAAAGGACCCTATCTATCAGGTGCATGATGGTGTATTCCCATTCTACCTTAAGTTTTAGTTCATTTACCGTTTGTGCAAGGACCTGTATTCTTTGGGTGTGAGTGTTCAGCACTAAGACAGTTTGTTTAAGAGTTTTGGTCACCTGGGTAAACTGAGCTTGTTGTTTATTCATCTGTATTTGGATCTTTGGGAACTCATTTTGCATTTCATTAACATGTTGTCTTAGGGATGATATGCTGACAGTGTTGACTGCGGACATGCCTAAACTGAAAAGAGATCCGAGAGGAGAGGCGGCGAGGAGGAGCAATCCAATGCCACGCTTCTCTCTCAAAGGTTTTCCACTCAGCTCCTGTTGAGTGAGAGTGTACTTATGTAGCTGCTTTAACATGTGTCGGATTTGTCCTTTTGCGTCCTCGATTGGGTAAGTGTACCACGATTTGTCGAGCCACTCCTCTTTGATTGTAACGTGCTGTTGGATCACGGTTTGGGGATCAAAGCGAACAAAGACCTTCTGGCTATACAGACGACAATCTGCGACGAGCAGTCCGGGTTGATCCCGAAGACTGATTCCTGAAGTAGGTCCGAGGGTTACAACCTCGAGTTGCCCAACTTGGACGAGTCCCAAGAAGGCGAGGATTAATAGGAGCAGTTTCATCATGGTCCTAAGGAAACACAAACAGATAGAACTTAGCTTTCTAACAATTGTTGGATTAAAACCTGTGGATTTACAACTGTCGTTAGAGTTAAACCTCGTTGTGAGTTTTACACTTAGTGTTCTACGTTCTAGTTGGAATGGATTCTTTTCGCAACTAGTATAGTTTAAACTGTTTAGTTTATTCACTATCTTGTGCTTGGACGACCTTGTTTTCCCATGAAGTCTTTGAGTTTGCGAGAGCTTTGTCATTTGTGGGGTTATTGAAATCTTTGTCCTTGACATGGGCATGGCCTAACATCACCCCCCTGTGGTCATGAGGGACCACGCGCACAGGTGTGGACGTCCGTCCATGGGCACGAGTTAGGATGCCTTTGTTTAGTTTAGGCTGTTTACGCAGCTTAGAGTAGACAGTACGCAGGAACCTTTTAGGTTTCGGCCAACGTATCTCTGTACGTTTACCTCTTTCTGCGTAATGCAGGTGTGTCACAACTGTCGGCGCCGTCGCAGGCGTGTCTCTGTCGTTGTGATGTATGTCTTCCCACTTCATGAATGAAGAGGAGCCCTTTGAGTCTGTCAGATCTATGTCATCGCTGAGTAGTTCCAGATTTAAAAGCTCTTGAACCAAAGTTTCATTGAAAGCTTGGCTGATAGCCGAATTACCTGTCTCAGAGGACAGTACAGCGTCCTCGGTGTGTGATCCTTGGATCTCTACACCGTCCTCTACCTGCGGTAGGAAGTGTGGGATCACCCCCCTTTTGTTTGAGGAGGGATCCTCAAAATCTGTAACAATGAAGTCCAAGTGACTGCCAGCGTGTAGTAGACTGTCACTTCGTGGGCTCAGATGTCCTTGAACCAAGACTTCACTGAAATCTTGGCTGTATGCCGAATTACCTGTCCCACAGGACAGCACAGCGTCATCTGTGTGGGACCCTTGGATCTCCACACCTTCTTTTACCGGTGGTAGGTAGGGCTCAGTGAGTGCTGAAGGTGTCAGCCCGCAGAGGAGGTTGACATGTTGGGCCAGAGTCCGGTCCACCTGTTGAGTCTCCTCTGTCTCATCTGTATATAAAGGTTCACTTAACCGGGTCTGTGGTCTCGGTTGGGGAATCCATTGTGACCTCAGCGGTACCTGTTGTTAGACAGTCAGTGTCCTGACCTTGGGGAGGTACCACGATTGGCAGTGGACTGCTCACTGTGGCCCACATTGTCTGATTGCCATAATTTATAATCGCTTCAAAGCGATTTATAAAATCTTGGCCAACCACAAATGGAGCTGGAGTGAGTCAAGTTCAGACACATATACCGGGTGGTATAGTGACATTTCGCCAATCTGCATGTGAACCATGGCTATTAGGGTTGTTCTCGTCTTTGCGAGGCCCTGTTGCTCACCATAAGTGTCTTTCACAAAGGGTATTTGCCTGTCAACATCGTTAGCGGCGGTCCTTAGCTCCTCAAACAGTTTGGCTGACATGGTAGACACGTCTGAGCCGCTAACCAGGAGTGCTTCTTGCGCGAGGACCCCTTCCAATGTGAGTGGCAGGTAAGCTCTTTTAGCTATCCCCCTTCTTATAAAGTGACACAGAAACCGTTCAGGTTTTTCCACACGTGTCTGTGTACGTGTGACTCTGTCTGTGTAATCATCGTCGCTGTCAGCATCATGATGGCTGTCTGCCTCATGACCTTCAGGATGCGGATTTTCAGCAATTTGTTTGCTGTCAGCATCTGGACTTTCAGGACGCTGATCATCAGCAATTTGTTTGCTGTCAGCATTTATGTCAGTGTTGACGTTGTTGTTGTCAACTGTGTGCACTGAGTTGTTGCAAAAGGCAGTGCTGCGCGTCGCTTCATCAGGTTGAACAACGTTGTTTGTGTTATCATCAAGGACAACGTCATATGTTGTGTCAGCTTGGTCAACCACTGTAACATTCAAATCATTTGACAAACAAACCACATCCTCAGTCACGTCCTCGCGCGGAGGCGCCGCTTCCATAATCTGGAGCTTGTGTGACGCTTTGCATGTCTCGAACTGTGCAGTTCGAGGGGCATGGGCAGGAGGGCCGCTTCTCGGGGGTACATGTCGGGACAGACCATTTTTCAATGGTTCACGGTTCCCATGCAACCTCCTTCGAATTTCACCTACAGTGAGATCCATGAGAGAACTCTTTTGGTTCGATCCGGACCATCTGGGTTCATCTGGAGGGCGAACACCTACCTTGTGTGGTTCTCTGCTCATCTCAAGGTTTTCAACCTGAGGGGCAGGGGGTTCAGAACTCCTACAGCTCGTAGCACCATGCTGTTGTATGTTATTATGAAAAACCTGTGACCTCTCGCACTTTGAAGGAGAGGGAACCTCTTCTACTTCCTGCGAGTGGGATGTGACCTTTTGACCTGGGCACACCACTGAGGGTGTTTTTCGCTGTTCGAGCATGTCAAAAAATTCCACAGCACATTGTTTAATTTCTGCCATGGTACTCTCTTTGCAATTAACATTGAAGCGAACACATTTCATTATGAAAGGTATCAGATTCAAAGTGAAACGATTTTTAAACTCCGCATCTTCCTCTAAGCCAGGTACAGTTTTATTCCCTGTGTAAACAGAGAGGAGCCTGTCGTAAAACACCAGGGGATGTTCACCTGGTTCCTGAAGGACGTTCTTTGCAGCTAAGTGCCTATCAAAGGATGCACCTGTTTGAACGTCCATCTTTGTACTGATGTTCTGTGAAAAATCAAGTAACGTGGGTCTTATATCACAGCGTGCAGTCTCACCATGAGACGCCTTCGGCAGTCAACATGGAGTCCAAGATGTGAGATCAAATAAAAATCAGTGATTTTTATTCATTTGTCGACCTGTGACAAGGTCAAACAAAAAACGGCTGTCGTGGCAGCAGGAGCCTCACGTGCAGAGGCCTCCACCTTATCTGGAAATTTGTGAAACACAAATTAAATGAAACCACCGTAGGGAGCAAGGCCTACCAGCTTGTTATTCTGCAGGACGCTTTCGTAAATGAGCCCATGAGGTTCAAAAGATTTACCTGACTAAATAAAGGTTGAATGAATGAATTCTAAATAAACTTGTATCTAAAATAAATAGGAGGGCCTCTGTGCAGCTGCACAGTAACATCCAAGACGTGAAATTTAACAAAAATCAGTGATTATTATGAAATTGTCAAAAATCAGTGAGACGACCATCAAGGTCGGCTAGTTTTTGTCTGATTATTTGTGAAAACCAAGACAAAATATGCCCTCTGTGTTATATTAAACTCGCAGTTTAAAAAACAGGGACAGACAAACGTTGTTTTGCACACGTTGTAACTGTTCTGCCATCAACATTTGATTATACGTGAAAATCAAATGAAAGGGTGCTGTGTGTACAATATTCTCAAAATGTTTCCCGTTTAAAACAGGAACATTCAACATGTACACATTACAGGAAGACTGCTTCTAATGTAACCAGCAGATGGGGTGAGCAGCGCTGGATAAATTTATCACAGCGACCGCAATTCTCTTTCTGACCGCTATAGAGGCGCTGTTATCACCCGTGAGCGAAGCTGCAGCTTTTAGCCCACAGACATCTAACACGGATGAAAAGCATCAAGCAGACAGACCCAAAGCGTTACGTGGTACAGCTTCAGAGCCCCAGACTCACAAAAACGAAATCATGTGAGCAAAATCGGTTGAACTGTGAAACCTTTTAAACTGCGTTTAAAAGGAATAAGGTCGGTCCTCATAAAACCGGCAAAATCGGTGTCACGTGACCTGGTCACATGGCGATCGGCAGTCTCAGAGCAACCGACTCAATCCACCCATTAAAAATCTCAAAAACACCGCGTTTAAACAGTCTTTTCAATGACAGTAATGGACAAACAAGCACGGAAACTCGTCTGGGACTAGCAGCTGTGAAGTGAAAGTTGACGAGGAGCGGGCTTCACCCACTGCGCAAGCGTCAACACTTACAGCGTAATCGACCAATCACAGCGAAGACAGAACTGTAGTTCTAAAACCCAAGTGTTCATGGGAAATTGTGTCTTCCAAACCTAACGCCGCCCACGTGCGACGTGCCGTTCGAGCGGTGCGTTCACGGACCTGCGGTCTTTTGAACTCTAGCGAGGAACGGACTTTTTAACGTTCTAAAACAGTCATAAATATCGCAAAACACCGCGGTTAAGCCAGTCTTCGACGATATCACGTGCATAGAACTGAAACAACACAGATAAACCGTCAGAAATGTGTGCAAAAATGAATCTAACAACCAGAGTCTACAGCAACCAACGTTCTTGAACACAACACACAATGGACCAATCACAGCGTTTTAAGCAGCCATCTTGTCTCTCGGTACCGCTCTTAGCATTAGCTCGACCCAAAGTTCTAGACACTCCTTCACAAAATAAACGTATTTTTACACCGCAGAAAATACAGTCAATGAGCTAAAACACAACCAGGCTAACCCCCACGCCTTCCAAAGAAGGCAGCATGCTAACTGTGTACAACAACGGACTTTACGTCAAACGGAACCGGACTACAGTCCGGTCCAATAGCGGAGTGGGTTTTTTACCCGAACCTCGGCAAACACGTTGTAACAGATTAGGTAAAATGGAGCAGCAAATGTGTGACACAGCTTCAACAGCAAATCGCAGATGTAAGAAAATGAAGCAGAGGTGACACGGCGGTCACAAAACGAAAAAATGCATGCAGCCTCGCGACACGTAATGAAACGTCTCACAAAAACAAACATTCATTCATCCGCAGCTCCAAAACACACGTTCAAAAGTGAAAGAAAAGAACAATTCTAACGGGAAAACGCACCAGACAATGCCACTATGAGCAATTTCTGAGACACACTCACCAGCCAAAACCACTCTATAAGTCCACAACAGGATGCAAACTAATGCCAACACGTTACGAGCACTTAGGCTACAAAAACAACTTAATAAACGTTCCAGGAACTTGGACGAGCCACCAATTGTAATAGAATAATGCGGTTGTAAGGTATTTAAACACTTACTGAGTCTGGCATTATTGTAGATGCGCAGTTTAGCAGACTTTAATCTTGCACAAACTGCCACCAAAGTGCGAGTTCTTCCTTTTTCCGATACTAAATTGTTTTTACTGTGATTAGACAAGAATGTAATTTCACAGGAGACTTCAATTTATATTGGTCTACCAAAAAAATAGACCTTTTATTGAAACTATCACAAAAATTACATTAAACATTTGTATCGATATTAGCTCTGATTTAATAACTACGTTGACAAGAATTCAAATTAAAACAAACAGACAGTTGGACCTTTCTGTTGGCACATTACTTAAAGTTTACCATGATGAAAATAAACATAAGGAGGAGTTTAAGGAGGAAAGATAAAAGATTGAAAGGAAATGGTTGAATCTTATCTTGAGATGTTTAACCAGAGATAGCACCCTCTGCTCGGTTTCGGCTGGACGTCCGTACCGTGATGAAACACTTTTACCTTCGTGAAGATGATCCTGTCTCGACTCCGGTAAATTAGTCAAGCCAGACGTGCATGCTGCTGCGTTTTACAGGCGACCACTTTCATCTTGCCACGGTCTCGAGACCGTCTGCTTCGGCCTCCTAGAGTGATGCCTGGTTCTGGTTTTGTTCAAGATAGCTTCCAGAAAGAGAGTCACCGCTTGGAGCTGTGACACTCGAAGGGGTTCACAGCTGACGTGCTGTTTGAACCTTTGCTGAAGACGTGGGTCGAGTTGGCACAATGACCGGGCGTCTCCAGCTTTCTCCAGGGAAGAGAAGCCAGTTGCGAGTTAGTTCTCTTCCAAAAACTAACTTCCAAATAGGAAGTGCCCATTATATGGGAGGCGGGATCTGACCCACCTCCTAAATGACTACTGGCTGAACTAACAAAATAAAAGATGGAAGTTTAATTCCATAGGCAGAAAGACTCTTGACGGACACCAGGAAAACTGTTTACATAAATCGGCCAGATGGCCTGCCTGTGAACACAGCTAATGTTATGTCTAACTTTCACAGACAAAACAGAGAAGGAAGCTGAACAGCTAACAGTTTACCCTGAACTGTGTCTTAAAATCAGAGCCTGCTTGCTTTTGCAGAAATAAAACCAGCAGAAGGCCAAAGCTCATGAAAGTAGCAGATCATCATTAAAATGACAAAATATACTGTAGATCAATTCTGAATTAACACACATTAAAGAGAAAGTTCAATCTGATTAATTAGTGTCCATTAATTCATAATAATTGTAAAAAATATAAGTGTCCATTTGTCTCCTTGAGGGCCTCAAGAAGGTGTAACACTGAGAGTTCCAGAGAGATGCAGAGAGGCCCACATCCCATACGGACATGAGGTTGCTATATCACTACACTCAGCTAAACATGTGGGCGACCTCCAAGCTTTATCTGTGCACCCAATGTGTACCAGGTTTGCCCCTGACGGGTCAAAGGTCACCCTGCATCCAAATCCTGCATATGTGCCAACGGTTCCAAATTTAAATCCCAGAAGTCTGGACTTTGAGCTCTCAACGTTTCCTCCTCCCCTTGTCCTCACTGAAGGACAGATGAGGCTGAAAGCACTCTGCCCTGTTAGGGCCCTAAGTGCTTACATTAAAAAAACTGTCAGTTGGAGAAATACAAAACATCTGTTTGTGTGTTTTTCTAATCCAGCTGCTGTCAGAGCCCTGTCAAAACAGTGCCTTTCACATTGGGTGACTGAGGGCATTAATAGGGCATACAGCAGTAAAGGTCAGCAAGTGCCCAGTGGGGTACATGTTCATTCCACACGAGGCCTGGCTGACTCATGGGCCTTGTTCAGAGGTGTGCCAGTAGCAGAAATATGTGCAGCTGCTAACTGGGCCTCTTCAAACACATTTGTGAAACATTACAGTTTGGATGTCACAGGATGTGATGTCACTCAGGCTGTCCTCTCCACAGAGTAGAGAACAGCTAAACGCCTGCAGTGTAAGACACAAGTTCTCACAAGCATGCATGTCCAGAGCATTACCAGGGCGTGAATGAATTATGTTCCCATAGCTAATGTGTTGCACCAAGTGCACTGACTGACAAGGGAACTGAAAGTTATGCACCATAACTCATGTTCCCTGAAGGAAGGGAACGAGGTGCAACACATGTTTGCCCTTTTAATGCCCAAGCTTGGTGAAGTGCACCATGAGAAAGAAAGGTGGGGCGTCAGCCTCCTTTTATACAAAGAGGGCGGGGCCTCATTGATGATGCTGATGCCCACCTGCCTTATTCAAGGCGTGATTGTATTACTTCAGGTGAACCGCATGGCGGCGCAATTCCCATAGCTAATGTGTTGCACCTCGTTCCCTTCCTTCAGTGAACGTGAGTTATGGTGCATAACTTTCAGGTTCTGTCTGCCACATAGGACCTAAACCTAAACCTAAAAGTTTTTGAGAAAATTGAAGAATTAAGTGTGCCTTATAATCCAAAAAAATACAGTAATATATTTTTAGTGACAAAATTAGCATAGTGGGACTATAATCAAACAATTTACCATTTATGTACACCAGAATATAAACAGAATTGTAAAGTTTTCTACACAGTAAATAAAATAAAAGGTAGAAATTTGCTTCAAAGCCCATGTTGCTGCATATGTTTGGTATAAACTATGACTTTAGACAACAAAAGCCATGTGAAGTACTTCAAACACAACAGGTTGCTGTAATTTTATATAATAGGTTGATGTAATTTTATATAACAATAATTATAGAGTCCCATTGAATGAAAACAACAATAGACTTCAACCCTGGTTGATTTGGGGACACCTGTGGTTACCATAGAAACAGAGAGAGTGGTTTAGCTGACATACCCCCCTCCCCCCCCAGAAATACAATGAAAGAGCAGCTGATCCATCCAAACAAACCCATGTATATTTAATAAAAAGTTCTGTTAAAGTCCTATTTTATATTTGATGCACTTTTTTATGTTTCTTGTTAGAAAATGTTGATGGAAATGCCAACAAATACAAAGTAAATTCCAGCAGAAAAAAACAAAAAGCTGTAAAAGAAAAGTTTTTATAGCCTCTTGGACATTTATCAAAAATATTTAATGCACATAAGGAGTGCTGTATATGACATGTTGATGCTGGTTACATTACATTGCATGCTGCATGTTTTTAAACCAATTGCTTGTGAAAGCAATTTTAACTTTGTGCCAGGATAGTGGATGCAGCCAGAGCAATAAAATCTTGTTAACTGAAAGGTAATTAAGGAACTTATTACATAAATTATGTTGTATTTACTGTGGAGCAAAAGTCCAGTGTTGATTTTAAAACAAGGTTCGATGTGATGAACACATTACAGATGAAACCCAAAAGATATCAACTAAAAACATAAACACTAAAAATGAAATTTAATCAAATGCTGGTTTTAATAGGAGGAACTGAGATTCAAATGAGTGTCAAACGCAAAGCAAGCTGCAGGGTGGAAACGCTTCTGCGTTTCTGTGTAGGATGCACTTAATGGCACATAAAATTTGTCAATAAACTTTTATACTGCAATAAAGATTTATTTCAGAGTGTATAGCCCTGAAGCGAAAAATATTTGCATATCTTGGGGAAATTGCTCCATCCTCATCCACCCGTGTCTTCCATTTAGTTCCTGTAAGGTTGTTTATTGATGTAACATCGTAAACAAGTGATAGAATAAACTGTTTTCCCCCTGGATTGGGGTATTCAGCAAGAAGCTAAAGGATTTTAGAAAGTCAAACCAGAGGCTTAAGCATTTTTTTTTGTTTGGAACTTTGAAAATTAGGATGGTTTACATCTCTAATCAGGCTGCTCATAAGCAGTCGAGGGGAAACTGTGAACCAATTGGCTACTGCCATTGAATTTCAGCTGACAAAAGCAAACTGCCTAGTAATACAAAACATACTGAAACAGAGTACTTTGTTGATTTTGTCATAAACACAGACAGTTTATTTATTTATGTATTTATTTTACAAAACAGCCTCTAAATGTATTACAAACAATCCCTTGCTGAAGTGTTTGTATGCTTTTAGCCTTGAATGCCTTATTTCACTCAACATGTTCGCTGGCAAAGGGGCAAGCTTCAAATGCTAATTCAGTCAGTTGTAAAAATTAACAAGTTTTAGTTCTAATGGAATTTGTCAGGTTGACTTTAGGGCTTTTGGACCTAAGCATCTTAAGAATTAATTGTTCAGTCTTTTGCAAATTGCCATCGTTGGATGGCATTAATCTGGCCTCCAGTTCTAATGTTAAAAAGCTTGGTGTTATTTTTGATCAGGACAAGTCTTTTATCCCCCACATTAAACATTTTACAAGAACTACCTTCTTCCACCTGCGTAATATCGCTAAAATTAGAAACATCTAATCTAAAATGATGCAGAAAAAACTGGTTCATGCATGTGTCACATCTAGACTGGACTATTGCAATGGTTTATTATCTGGGTGTCCAAATACTTATTTAAAATGTCTTCAGTTGATCCAAAATGCTGCTGCCAGAGTCTTAACTGGAGTTAGTAGCATATCTCTCCAGCTTTAGCTTCTCCGCAGTGGCTCCCTGTCAAGTCCAGAATTGAATTCAAAATATTACTTCTAACCTACAAAGCTCTCAACAACCTAGCTCCATCTTATATTCAAGATCCTATTATTCCATATTTTCTCAACGGAGCACTTTTCTCTTTTAGTTATCCTATTTTATCATGCTGAGACCCCCTGTCTTGTCTGCGCAAAGTCGGACTAGTTTCTGGCCCTGTTCTGTACAGATGTTACGGGCTCAGCTGCTCCGAGTGAACTGCCTAGAGTCAACACCCGATAAGGAGTAATTTTTATTTATTTTTTATTATTATTTTGTTGGCTTCCACAATGTAGCTAGATTGCACTTTACACCCATTTTCATCATCAGAGGCAGAGAAGGCCGATGAGGTCACACACAGTCATCCCACTGATACACTCTGATAGGCTGTGCTCTCGGAAGTGCAGGCGGAGCCAAGGGCCAATATAAGCTGGGGTGTTCTATTAGATGGGGCTTCCGCTTCTGGGTTAAGACGAGTTGGACGGATGCCTCAGCTCTAAAACTGTAACTTTATCCTGCCTGATGAACTTTAAATTGTTAAACGGAAATTATATCTCTTGATTTATTTTAGTTAGAGCGCGTTTCCTCTCCATTTGGGAATAAAAGAACCAGACGCCGGAGGTAGCGAGTCGGACCGGTAACAGGGACGGACCCAGTCCAGATTCCCACAGCTCTTGCAGGCTTAGTTGCGGTTCCTAGTGTTCCCAAATGCAGAATGGGAAGAAGATCTTTCAGTTATCAGGCTCATCTCTTGTGGAACCAACTTCCAGTTTCTGTTCTTGAGGCTGACACATTGTCCAGTTTAAGACTGGGATGAAGACTCTTTACGATAAATCCTATAATTAGGGCTTGTTATGCTGCCTTAATCTTAGACTACCATAGGACAAATTGACCTAATTTCTTTAAATTAATTGTTAAAATTGAATAGTTTTCATTTGATACTATTTCTACCTTAACATGTGTTTCTTGACCTGCCATTGTGTATCTGTTCCTCTCAAACCCAGCCGGGCAAAGCATAAGACCGCTTGTCCTGAGCCTGGTTCTGCTACAGGTTTCTTCCTCATGAGGGAGTTTTTCCTTTCCACTATTGCCTTCATGCTTGCTCAAGATGAGAGTTCTGTGATGGAGTTAAACTCAAAGCAGTCTGCTCCTCAGATAAATATTGTTAACTTATTATTTTTATATTTGAATGTTTCTGTTCAGTGCCCTGAGACAACTTCTGTTGTGACTTGGCGCTTTAAAAAAATCCATCCATCCATCCATCCATCTTCTTCCGCTTATCCGGGGTCGGGTCGCGGGGGTAGCAGCCTAAGTAGGGAGGCCCAGACTTCCCTCTCCCCAGCCACTTGGAGCAGCTCCTCCGGGGGAATCCCAAGGCGTTCCCAGGCCAGCCGAGAAACATAGTCCCTCCAGCGCGTCCTGGGTCTTCCTCTGGGTCTCCTCCCGGTGGGACATGCCCGGAACACCTCACCAGGGAGGCGTCCAGGAGGCATCCTAACCAGATGCCCGAGCCACCTCAACTGGCTCCTCTCGATGTGGAGAAGCAGCGGCTCTACTCCGAGTCCCTCCCGGATGACTGAGCTTCTCACCCTATCTCTAAGGGAGAGTCCAGCCACCCTGCGGAGAAAACTCATTTCAGCCGCTTGTATCCGAGATCTTGTTCTTTCGGTCATAACCCAAAGCTCATGACCATAGATGAGGGTGGGAACGTAGATCGATCGGTAAATTGAGAGCTTTGCCTTTTGACTCAGCTCTCTCTTCACCACGACAGACCGGTACAGCGCCCGCTTCACTGCGGACGCTGCACCTATCCGCCTATCGATCTCACGCTCCAGTTTTCCCTCATTCGTGAACAAGATCCCGAGATACTTAAACTCCTCCACTTGGGGCAGGACCTCCTCCCCGACCCGGAGAGGGCATGCTACCCTTTTCCGGCTCAAGACCATGGCCTCGGATTTGGAGGAACTGATCCTCATCCCGGCCGCATCACACTCGGCAGTAAGTCAGGCTTTAAAAAAATATTCTTTAAAATTTTTTATTAAATGTATTCGTTTTAAAATACAACAAAAGAAAAACAATCGCAAATGTGACTATACAATATCAAGATATAAAATGAAGGGTGACAGAAAGAAGAGTAAATCTTATTATAATTGAATTTAATTACCTGTGTAAGTTATGCCAGGTACCCACCTAAATTGTCAGAACGCTCCTGCCGCCCCCTTTTGGCCGCTTGTCACGGTCACACTGGGAGACACTGAGACGCGTCTGATGACGCGCACTGGGGGGAGGCAGAGGAGGGAGTCTGGCTCGTTTTCCGGGTGGAGTTGTTGTGTTTTCATGCTGCTGGCAGATAAAATCAGCAGCACGTGACCCCCATTCCTACTGGAGTGGGTTTCCTACGAGCCGAACTGCAGCTCTTTGTTGAGATTAAAACGTTTTTGTTTTTTTTAATGTTTGGGGTGATCGTACGCTGGAGCGGACAGCAGCAACTGTAAAAATTCCAAGTTTCTTACCGGAGTCTGGTTCCAATTCATGGAGGCTCGATGGGGTAAGTTTAAAAAGTCCAAAAAAAGTCCCGTTGTCGTTGTGTAATCACATAGCAGAGGCTCTCCCGATTGGTTGTTGCGATGCGTCGAGCAACGTCGAGCCGCAAAATATCAACTTTTCGATCCGACGCTGCTCAACGCGTAGGTTGCTTCGGACGCGCGCTTGCGCGGAAAGGAACTGCCGCGTGCCGCCGCGCCGCTTCAAACACTCAAAACGCGCCGCTTCACGATACGCCGCGCCTCGATGCGTCTCCACATAGACTTTGCATGTAAATCGGCCGCCCGACACGGGTCCAGTGGGTAACCGGCATTAGACTCGGAGTGGGTTAAATACCAAAGTTGTGGGGAAAAGGGTGTTTCTTTTTATAATTCACAGCAAATAAAAAAGTTAACATTTTCTAAATTACATGAAGCACATTTTGATACTGCTATTCCATTTTATAAATGTGATAATCACTTTCTATCACATCCTAAACCTTTTTTTTTTCAATACTTCTGCTTTCATCATTGTTACATCTGCTCTGCTGTCATGTTATTAGTGTGATTTGCTTAGGTCTAAAAAAGGATATAAGTTTTCATTAATTTAAACTATCTGAATGTGTCATCGCGAGCAGCTCCGTTCTATTAAAATGGATTTAGATAGTATTATTGGGGTAAATATGTTTTCTGTTATGAATCTGTTGATTTATTACTTAAATCAGTGACCTTCCACACAGCTCTGCAGCGTGGGAGACAAAAATAATAGCCAATTACTTTGGCTGCTATTCTGGGGTGTGTAGTTATATCTTTCTATGAATTTTCATTACATGACTTCCTCTACAAACCTTGAACCGTAAGTCCAGTTGGATCTTGGCCTTGTTTATGTTGCTGCTGTCGTCAGTTGTTTTGTACATGCATCAGTGTGTGTATGAGAAAGCCAGAGAGGAACAAAGAGTGTGTTTTGGTGTGTCTGATTGCATTAGAGGGTGACTTGTTTCTCATTGACATTTCCTCTCATTTTTCTAATGAACTTCAGCTTGAGACTTTAAAACGAGGTGACAGCAGGAGTGAACAGAGTGCTAATCAAGTCGGTGGAAGTGAGGAACAAAAGTGTCTTCTTTAATGTTCACGCTTTCTTTGCTTGTCCCTGTTTCTTTTCTTCTTCTCTTCTCTGCTCCTTTTCATTGCATCACTGACATGACATATCACTGGTGGCCAGTTTTCACAGGGGTTGCACTGGTCATTGTATAAATCACTGAGACACAACTGGGTTAGAAACTGAAGAACTTCTGCAGCAGAATATAAAAAATAGCAGAAAAATAAGCATTCCTGCTCAATTTCAAATATCCACAGACTTTCTCAGCAAACCAAAACCATTTTGACCTGATTTGACTATACAAAATTACCTTTAATTGAAATAAATACTTTACTTACTTTGTTTTTTGAAAGAAAAATGATGTTTGTTTATGTCCTGCACTCGTGCAGTGTATCAGTTGACATGAACTCTACCATAATTTTTAGCGTTGTTCTCCTTCCTTTGCTGTGAAGGTCTTTTTTATCAATGTTCTGGAGCCATTTCAATTAATTTCATAATTGACTTTGAGAAGATGCATTCCTTGTTTGACTCATTTTGCTTTACATTATGCGTTGATACATTTGTCTGACTCACAAATGTTTATTTCAAGGCAATACTGATGTTGCAGATGGAATAAAAAATTACAAGCCCAATTAATTTACTAAATTATATAAGATTTGAATTTATTATCACCCCACCCATTGCTAAAGGCAGAGTGTCATTTGTCTATACCTTTAGTAAAATTAACTAGTGGACACGTTTGAGTAAAACAGTCAAACTAATTGTAGGATTAAATGTTATAAAATTGATAATTTACAAATTATTAATAATTTGTATGTTTTAAAACCAGCTGTATCCAGCTGTAGTTCTGGTTCAGCTCCTATGGTAGATAGCATGTAGGCGAGAGGGCCAGATCTGGTGTTCTCAGAAGCAGATTAGAGTTGCATTTGGGTCCAAAAACTCCAACCCGATACGGCCCCAGCCTGTAGCCATCATTTTTGAACCCCACACCATCCAATGAATTAACAGTAATTACATGTCTGAACCCAGAAAGTAACCCAGACATTTTTTATTAAGCTATGACTGCTTATACCACCATTATTAACTGTCGGCGGATGCAGGCGGCTGAGTAAATGGGACTGAAGATTGGAGCTGAGGGGTTGTTTCTTCATTCATGGCTGTCAAAGCACATTACAGTATATGCTTCCCCTGCTTCTGCCTGCATTGGACTCTGCTCTGACATGGCAGATATTTTGTGATCTCACCTGTTTGGGTCGTCGGCCGCACGTGTCCGCTAAGTGCAGCGGCTGAATGAAGGTCCATTTGGGCTGATGGATCGCTGCCTGGCAGTACAGTCCCATCTGAAGCTTAGCTGAACTTTTTACCATTTTCAATGCCAGTAAGCGTGCAGTCAAAAGGCTGCACGCTGCTGGTGATGTCTGGCAAGTCATGTTACCATATAATTGGATTGTCAGCCGAGCGTGTCCGCTGATGCAATCAAAAGCCTGACACTGACCCAGCCTGCACATTGAACACATTATTATGGCCCGGCCCGGCCCTAATCCAGGTTGGGCCGGACCGGGCTCTTGGTTTGGACTAGAAAAGACCGTTCTAAAGCAGATGTTCTCCCGAGGGCACCTATTTTAGCTATTAGGCAGCACGGTGGCACAACTGGTAGAGCTGCTCCCTCTCAGCGAGCAAGTCCCTGGTTCAAATTCCGGTCCAAGGGCCTTTTTGGGTGGAGTTTGCATATTATCTCCATGCATGCATGGGTTTTCTCCGGATACTTCAGTTACCTCCCATAGACCAAAAACATTCATGTTAGGCTGATTGTGAGTGAGAGCGTGAATGGTTGTTTGTCTCGTTTGTCTTTATGTGTCCCTGTGATGGACTTGCGACCTGTTCAGGGTGTACTCCCCACCCCTCGCACAGCGATTGCTGCACATGGGCACCAGCAAACCCATGACCAAATGGAAGAAGCAGGTAAAAGAAAATGGATGGATGGATGGAGATGGGAGTCTCCGTCTGCGGCTGGTTCAGGCAGTGAGCTGGGAGTTTCTGCGTTTAGCTAGTTGGTGCTCAGGCTAACAACTGCTGAGGTCAGAACAGCGTCTGGCTCTGTGTGTCTTCAGAAGTTCTGGAGGGGTCCAATTCTTTGAGGCGCATGTGCTCAAAATGTTGGAGTTCAGTTCTGACTGGTTTTACTTTATGACTGTGCCTGAGAGAGAGAAAGAAAAAAAACTAGTTCTGGTCGACGCACTAAACCAAATGTTTCTAATGCATAAGAGCAAAACTTCAACAGAGAATGAATCGCGAAGCTTGACAAACAAAAACACAAGACCAAGTAAAAAGTGAAATAAAACACAAAAGTGAAGAGAAGGAGAAAACTGAGAATATGTAAAGCAAGAGAAAAATATAATTAAGAGTAAAACAAGAGAGCAAGACCAAAATATAATTAAGAATAAAACAAGAGAGCAAGACCTAATTAAAATTATCGAGGCAGAGCAAAAAAAAAAGTAAGCAGCTTGTTTTAAAGTTTTAGAGTGGGTGTGTTTTTGGAATAGTTTGTCCAATCAGAATACATTTACCGTAAATCAATGCGTGAATGCGAGTAGTGTTCAACAATGAGCCTTAAGGTCTCAGTTTACACAGCTCAAACAAAACAAAGATGGAGCAGGACACTAACCTTAGACCTTCATTTTGGCTGAAAGTCTTAAACTAATCAAAAGAAAGAAAAATACTACAATTGCTTTAACTAATATTGATTGAAATCACACTTTAACATAAATTAAATCCAGTGGTCAGTTATTATTAGTGATGGGAAGTTGGGCACTTTGCAAAGAGCCGCATCCACAGTGTGGTACGCCGGGGCCACTGTCAGGGACAGACACAGACTGCAGCGCATTGTGCGCTCTGCTGAGAAGGTAATCGGCTGTAGTCTCCCATCTCTCCATGACCTGTACGTCTCCAGGACTGTGAGGCGAGCAGGTCGGATCACAGCTGACCCTTCTCACCCTGCATACAGTCTGTTCGAACCACTCCCCTCAGGCAGGAGGCTTCGGTCAATTGGGACCAGAACCTCCCGCCATAAAAACAGTTTCTTCCCCTCTGCTGTCAGACTCTTGAACACTCATAACCATGCTACCTCATAACTTGCCTTGGTCGCTGTATTTTGTATTTGTTCTTTGTATTTTGATTGGGAATCACTGTATCACTGTATTTTGATTGCACCACTCTAATTGCGCTGTTTCTTAGTAGTTTTTGTTCACTGAATATTGTATTGATTGTATTGATGTTTTATGGTTTATGTTTTTTGTGTCTTATGTTTTTATATTTTATGCACCGTTATGCCGAAGCAAATTCCTAGTCTGTGAATCCTGTTCATTGACAATGGCGATAATAAACTGAATCTGAATCTGAATCAGTTTTTGCCCAAACAGCTTTCAACTTCATCTGTATACAGCATTATTTGAGCCTAACTTGGCAAATATGAAGCGTTTGTCTGTTGATAAATCCTTTACATTTAGTGTTTTTATGAGAAGCCTTAACACAAAAACAAATTTACAAAACAATGCAAAAAAAATCCACAAAACAGTACCAGATACAAAGTTCAATATCTTGTCTTACCTGTTTCATTGTCCTCATTTGATAAACCACAAACTCGTTTTAGTGAAAAATGTGCCAACTTATGCACATTTAGCAGCATCCGTTTCCAGTGCTTTCCTCTTCTTAATTCTACTCTTCTCCGTGCGACCCTTTTTACCTTCCATCTTCCAAACACCAGTGACCGATTGCACTGACGTCTTATGTCAGAGCACATCCGCAACAAGAAAAGAAAAAGAGAGCTGCCAGTGGAGACGGATGAGGCCCTGGTGCAGCTGAAGCAGGGCCATGACTGAGCACCGGCTCTGCAGCCCATGCATCAGACCAACCCACTGGGAAATGCTCTGGTCCTCCCAATCCCATTTCTAGTCCAGAACAGAATCAAACTCAGTGACCAAACAATATGTCCTCAGTGCAGGTTGGCATTCCGAAAAAAAATCCAATATTTCAGCTTGGATAAGCTGATTAGGTTTCTCTCAGTGTTTGCCCTGTTTTTGAAAAACTTTCTCTGAAAGACCACCTTGCATAATACAGTCTCCCCTCCATCACCTTCACCAGGTGTGGGGTGACTGAGTTAATGGCCTGCCAACAGCTCAGTGGGTCTAATGCTCGTTGGATGAGGAGCTCCTCAAGATCTCATCATATCTCCATTATAAGAGATCAGATTATACTACATCAGCTGTAGTATTTCTCCTTGCAGCATCTGCTGCAGCTCTTTTATCAAAGAGCCTCCACACAGTTGAAGTTTGTGGCTCCTCCTCCACTAGGCCCTCTAATGGTTGAGCTGTCTGCTAAGGGTGTATTTTTACTTCTGTGGCAGTTATTCTCTGAAGTGCCTCGTTTGGGTTAAATGCAGAGACCAATTTCGTCTGTCAAGTATGGGAAACATACACAGATGACAAAAATGTGATATTTATTTATTTATTTATTTTTAACAGAACTGTTGTCACTGGATGCAAGCTTCTTAAACCTAGGATCAAGTAATGGGGAATCTGAGAGGACAGTGTTGAACTCCATACACAGAATTTTTAAGTCCATGGCTGAACAAAGAGCCACAACCAGTTCCTCTACTTTCTGCCCAGTTACTATCAGTTGGTGTTGGGCTGTCACCCGCTGAAGACTTTTGAAAATAGGAGCGTTTTGGAGACCATAACTTAGCTGATGGAGAGAGAAAAGCAACTATTAAAATTAGACTTAAAAAAAAGTAACATACAGGTGATCACCGACTTACGCGCGAGTTCCGTTCGTACGAGGTGCTCGTAACATGAAATCTCGTATGTCGGAACACGAACCACGTGTCGCTCGTAAGTCCGGATTCTCTGTCGTAAGTCAGAAAATTTATGCTAGCGCTACTACGAACACTCGTTTTTCAACACAAACGTACATACTAGTTCATAAACATGCTCAGAAACTTGTTTACAAACTGTTAGCTAACACACTTTCATCTAAAAACACATACCAGTGCTGTATTTTCTGTATGTTCTGTACAACTTTACTGTTCGTTAGTCAGCTCGTAAGTCCGGAACCTCGCATGTCGATGCGCTATTGCTTTTTGAAGTTAGTTTTGTCTGTCTTATGTGTTTCTTCTTCTTCTACCACTTATGCATAGTTGGGTTGCAAAGGCAACAGGTCCAGGAGAGAAACCCAGACATCCCTCTCCCCAGTGACACTTTCAAACCTGTCCTGGGGGACCCCAAGGCATTCCCAGTTCAGAGAACATACACAATCCCTCAGCATCTTTTTTTTTTTTTTTCTCAGAGCCTTCTACCAGTGGGGTGTGCCCAGATAACCATATGTTTTTTCTGCAATGTATAATAATAGTGACTTAATAGCAGTAGAGACTAAACAATTGTCCACAGTACCCGTCTGCACTTATCTCAACAATCACCTCCTCAAATGGTTGCAGTGTAGGAATACAGGTAACGGTCAGATTTACTGAACCATACAAACACCAGATGTAAGAATGAGCAGGTGTTATCCTGACGACCTTATCATCAATTATTCACAGGTTCACTCTTTTTCGGATTAAACAATACATTTTGTGACCAGAATGAGTGATGTAAATTACATGAAACGTTAATTATAGTTGACCCACCAGGAGATGGAATTATTTATTAACAGAATCATTAAATTTAACATCATGACATGTACACTTTGATTGATTGATCAGATTTTCCTATAATGTGACATCAAACAGCTGAAATCATGTGTCCATAACTTCTACTACTCGACGTGTATTTTAGGAACAACAGAGTAAAGTTATTAGAATGACAATAAAGAAGCTTGACTTGACTTCATAAAATATCCATAACATTTGACCAAAATTCTCTGACACAGGGGAGTCAGGATGTCTGTTTGGATGAAGATCTTGGAGGTTGACCAATCAGTGTTCAGTGTATGGCACTTTCTACTTTTAATATCAGCAGATGTTCATGTGTAAAACAGATATTGTTGCTCACAGTGTTCAAAATTCCATCCTGAGTTGGTGAAGAACCTAGTTAGTTTGGAATTAGCCTCAGGGCCATGGGGTGATGAGGTAGAAAGAAGGTGTTAGCAAACATTGTTCATAGGTCAAAGGGTCCTGATGGCATGGCACTACATAAACATTAAATACACATCTACAATGGAATCATTTTTCAAGCAAATCAGTTAATCGACTTTAGCTAATTTTCCTTTGCAAACACAAAAATGGCTGACACTTTAAATTACAAACACTGAGGAAACGTTTTTGACGAAGAGTCATCCTCATCACATATGTCGAGCATATGTGGCTGTAGTGAACATCTGTGTCAGCCATTTAAATTATAACTGGTCATGGAAATGTGTTGTCTATTTCTTCAAGAAATGCTGGGCTTTTATTAGTTAAATAATGTTAACTTTTTTCACCCACATGAATGTTAAGTACAAAGTAAAACTATTTATGTAAACAAACCTTTATCCTATTTTAGCTGCCTTTCAACCAACAAGCTACCCTTGAAGTCAACTGTAAAAAAGTATTTTAGTGCAGCAATATTCAACTTTACATGCCAGAACTGCATGTTTTCTTGTCATTGCACAACGATGGCCTGAATGTCTTTCAGTTAGCTGATGGTGCTTGCCTTCTGTTTATGCCCACTGCAGCTGGGGCCTCATGTATCAACCGTGCGCACGCACAAAAACATTGCGCACGTCACTTTCCACGCAAGGTGGCGTATGTATCAAATCTGATATGAACGGGAATATCTGCGCATCCACGTACAAATCCACGGCTGCTCCCCTGCTTGCGTACGCACGTTTCTGTGGTTATATTTCCTTTGGCGACACTTACAGGTGCCGCTGTGAAACTGAAGCCCCACAATCTGTGGTTGACTTTAAGAGCGGCTTGAAGACCTTTCTTTTCAACCGAGCATACTCTTCCTCCTCATGATTCTACTTTTGATCTGAGTTGATACTGTTGTTGATTTTAATTGTTTTATTATTTGTCTTATTGACATTCAAATATGTTGCACCTTGTAGCACTTTGAGATTTCCATTAATGAAAAGTGCGTTATAAATTGAATTCATTATTATTATTATTATTATTATTATTATTATTATTATTATTATTATTATTAACAGTTCAAGATGTGAAAATGATTAATATTCCCTCCAAACACACGATTAACAAGTATTACATCCACATGACGCAGTGAAATAAAGGACGCGCAACGTTGTGCCAAAAATAAATTTAACAGGAACGGATTCATTCAGCCTTACTGGAGGTTATAATAAATAGTGTAACACGCAGAGCATTTATTTAGAAACAGATATAGTTTTCCGATCTAGGATATGGCTTATCAGCCGTTTTCAGAAATAATAATTTTCCAGTTTGGCACTACTGCTGCGCTCTGGGGAGCCGTGCATCACGCGTGCATACAGAAGCAGCGGTCAAACTGTTCCACAGAGGGAGCTGCAGGTCGATCGGGACTGTGCAGTCCAGTCCACACAAAGCCGGATCATGTCCAATGGAATGGTCTCATCCATATGATTCCAAAGGCTGAGTGGTCGCGCTTGGAGCGCGCGCGCACCCTCACCGGTGTCGACACGGCAGCTGGAGGTGTTTCATTATCTGCGTTTATTGTAGATTTCTCCAAAATGACACGTGAAAGTACACCTTATATAACTTGTAGGAGAGCAAAAGCTTCACAGACAGACTGCGCACAGGGCTGCGGGGCGCGCGCTGCGTCTGGAGACTCCAACATCATGTCATGAAAAGTCTCCACCAAGACGCACAGACTCGTTTCTTCACATCATCTACATAAACAAAGATCTATGTTCTAGCAAACATCCAAGTAAGTTCCTCTGTGTTTACAGTAATAATGGTAATAAACTCGTGCGCAAAGTTAATATTTCCACACAGAATGAATGAATGAGCCGGTTCGCGCACCACAGCAGGGTGCGCGCGCACACAAATACCGACAATCACTCGTTCTTTGCATGATGAACACATTTTATTACTATTCTTACTTAGGATGTTTGTCCTCACTCATATTATATTGAATTCATTATTTTCCCGAATCTAGAAATCATTTCTGATCGCGCAGGGATCAAACAAACATGTCCTTCACACATGCAGGAAGTAATTTGCATCTGTTTAACATATGTAAATGTAGGCGTGTCAGGGGAGGTGTCTCACGTGCGCTCAGTTCCACGTCAATTGTGATGTACAAAAGGAATGTGCGTGGATTCAGGTGTACGCACAGTTTGATAAATCTGGATCTTTTTGTGCGTGGACACTTTTCTGGATTTCACCATACGTCACTTTTCAGTAGGAAATCCACGCAGGTTTTTGATACATGAGGCCCCTGGTCCCTGTAGCTGAAGTCAGCCACTTTAAAGACACAAGGCTTTACTTAAGTCAAAAAAAAATTCCTTATTTCTATGAGATTGAGCTGAAGTGAGCACAGCAGGGAAAATGTAGCACCCACCTCCTGATGGAAAGGGTTTTATCGTTTTTCATAATAGTATTGTGAACTTCTTTGTCTTTTCTTTTTTCTTTTACGGTAGATGAACATGATGTAATATGCTTTTAAAGTGCTGCCTTAAAAACAAATACAAACAGCAAGGTGAAAGAGGTTTGAATTGTGCAGGTCTTATCAAGGTAACTTTTTTTAAACAAGAAACAGGCAGAGCATCTAAAACATTAAACCATTTTATTCTTTCAATGTTGAGACTCAGTTCTGTTTTTAGAACAGAGCCACCATGACCCTGTCTCTTAATGCTGGATCTCAGAAACTGAATAAAACATAACTTAGCAAGAAACTTGACATTTGATGGTATGACATTAACACTTGTATCGTCGTTTGTGGAAATATCAGGCACACATTTATTTTTATCAGTGCTTTTATTTATTAATATATTGTGGTCCAGTCAAACCTGATTTTTGCTATAAAAAATGAAATAAAAACCCTCTACTTTTTTATTTATTTTTTGTCTATGCTCTCATAACCTCACAGTAATTTTACGACACTCATGTTCCTTTAGAGGAATATCAGCCACATTGGAATACACTGTAAAAAACATATAATAATAAATTATCTAATAAAATAATGCAATCCTCTCAGTAAAGTTTTTGCTTTTCCTTGTTAATAAACTTGTAATTTTTATGTTAGCCCACTAGATGGTGTTTTTTTTTATTTGACACCCTCTGAAAAAATCCACCGAGACGCAGTTCCAATTACACCCCAAAAAAGTATGTCTTCCCCAAGCAGAATCACTGTGGCGTTCTGCCTCTCATCTTGTCTGACAAAATTGTTTGGATATAAAGGGCAAAAAGTCACTTGTAATGCGCACAAGTAAAAATTTAGTACTAAAAAGTTTAGTTGCATGCATGCAGGATGCAGAATCAAAAGCTACACGGCTGACAGCTGCTGACTGCTGTAGGTTTATCAAAAGGCAGGAAGTAGTTAGCGGGCGGATTGTGCACCTGCAGCTCACTTGTTTATTTGGGTAAGTACAGGCAAAAAACATTTTTAAAACTAGATTGGGCAGAGTTAAAAAAAATTTCAAGAAAATAATAATAAAAAAATAAAAAAAAGATTAGAAAAATATCTCAATGTTTTGACCAAAAACAAGGCCTCATTTTCAGCTGCTGATTCTAAAGGGTCTGGTGGTCTGAAAGCCTGTAACAAAAAACTTTGGGTGGGAATACAAAATAAAAAATAAAATGTTTTTAAAGTGCAAAAATCTTATTTGGTGTACTAATGAGGGCAAAATACCTTTAAAAAAAACTTACAATAAATATTTGTGATTTTTACTAAAAACAGAAACGGGTATTTTCTTTAAACAAAATACCACTAAGGCTGTTAGAAGGCTGTTACCCTGAGGCTGTTAGACTCATTAGTCTCCAAGCAGGATAATCACTGTGAAAAATCCCATCATGTTGCTGCTGATCTGTTTCATGTTGCTGTGTCCATTTGTACTCATCTGCTCACACAGACTCATGTTCGTACTGCTGTTCGGTGTATTGTTTTATGCTATTTTATGCTATTAGGGCTTAGTGTATTTTTTATTAATGTTTTTCTTAGTTCATATCTCAGATCTTATTACTGTTTTTCTTCTACGTTTTTATACTTTTGTTGGCTGTAACTGGGACCCTGTTTTTGGTGGTGAAATGACAAATTAAAAAAAAAACTTGAATCCTTAGAGTTAAAACTTAAAAAAAATAGATCAAATTGGATTCTTTCAGCCAGGTATTTTGTCACATTTAGTCAATTTATTTACCCCATTTGCTTGACTGATTTGTTTGTCCTCAGGGATCATTTCAGCCATTCTGGATTTCCACCTGTCTGAAGCCAGGACAGAGTACATCTGCTCCTACCTGCAATGCTTGGAAATCAAGCTAAGAGCCAGAAACACACATTCACAAACACACACCCAAACTGGACAGAGTGACATAAATTAAATTCCCTGCAGGGCTGACATATGGTCATCCTGTATGCCAAGGCCCTGCTGTGCCATTTTAGATCCCTGCCTCACAGACAAGCCTAAACTGCAAGTCAGGGACATAATTTATCTATTATCAGTTCAAAGCCAACTAAGCCAGTTTTCTCAGCTTCTTTTAGAACATTCAGAAACAAGTGGCTAATTCAGGTAAGGGCTGGATCCTGGTCCCAATCATTGAATTTATTCTGTTTTGTAAACCAAGTTAAAAAGCCTGTTTAGTGTGATCTGTTTGCCTTTAATGAGCTTCCATCCTGGACGGTAGTAACTCTCTTGTCATGGGATTTTGCACAGTTTTTGTAATGCTGTCAGGGTATGTATGCTTAACTTACAAAAAGTTAGCAATGCAATGAAAACTATTCAGCCCATGCATCACTCGTGTTTATATAGAACTAACCTTGCAGTGATTTATCATGTCGGAACAAACTAAAAATACTAACAGATTAAATGAACAGGCTCAATCTTGGTTTTAATGAGAATGTCAGAGAAAGCTGAAAGTTATGCACCATAACTCATGTTCCCTGAAGGAAGGGAACAAGGTGCAACATATGCTATGGGAATTGCACCCCCGCGCGATTACCTGAAGGAATACAATCACGCCTTTACGGCTAGGGCGTCAGCGTTGCGCCAGAGGCCCCGCCCTCTGGGTATTTAAGCCGCTGACGCCCATCCATCTTTCTCCAAAATTGCACTTCACCGAGCTTTCAGCATTGAAAAGGGCCAGATATGTTGCACCTCGTTCCCTTCCTTCAGGGAACATGAGTTATGGTGCATAACTTTCAGTTCCCTTTCAGTCATGTTCTCTCGGTGCAACATATGCTATGGGAACGTAATTCATTCACGCCCTTGAAATGCTCAGTAAAATGCATGCTAGTGTGAACGTCTGCCCTTGACCAGCAGGCATCTCAAGGCTACTTTCTACTGTGTGTTAGAAAGGACAGCCTGAGTGACATCACACGCAGTAACATCCAAACTGTAATGCTTTGCAAAAGTGTTTATTGAGCTCCAGTTTGCAGCAGCACAAATGTCTGCAACTGGTACACCCTTGAACAGTGACCACAAAGTGGCCAAGCCCCGAGTAGAGTGAGCGTGCACTCCAGAGGGCACCTGTTGACCTTTGCTACTGTAAGCCCTTTTAATGGCCTCAGTCACCCAATGTGAGAGGCGTTGTTTTGATGGGGCCTTTCAGGTGCTGCAAAGCACACAAACAGTTGATTTGTTTTTCTCCATTTGGCTGTTCTCTGCATGTAAGTGCGTAAAGCTCTCACGGGGCAGAGATCCTTCCGCCTTTCTTGTTCCTGGGTGAGGACAGGAGCAGGTGGGAAGGAGGAGAGATCAAAGTCCAGACTCCTATGGTTTAAAGTTAAGACCTTGGGGATGTATAAGGGATTAGGCCTTAGGGTGACATTTGACCCATCAGGGGCGAATCTGGTACATATTGGATGTGCAGACAATGCATGGAGGTCACCCACACGTTTCGCCGAGCAAAGTGCCAAGAGTAGAGCGGTTTTATAAGATAATAACTCTATCTTAACCTCGCTCAGTGGCTCGAATGGAGGATCACAGAGAGCTCCCAAGACCAGGCTAAGATCCTAACCAGGGGTCAGGATCCTGCTGGGTGGTTTCGTTCTTAGCACACCCTTCATAAATCTTATTATGATTGGATACGCACCAGGTGTCCTATGTCCTCAGCCTTTGTGTCAGGCTGAAATAGCTGATAGGAAAACTTTAATCATTGAGAAAGAATGACCTTTTTCCAGTAAGTCCTGAAGGAAAATCAGGAGCTGAGCTAGGTCGCATGAGTAAGAAATAATATTTCTTTCTGTGCACCAAGCTTCAAAAATACGCGATTTCTGTACGTAGAGAGACTGTGTTGACATAGCACGGGCATTTTGGATGGTTTTTACCATATTTTCCGGCAGGCCTGATGCCATCAGCTTGTTATTTTCTGCCAACAAGCTGAAATGTTTAACAACTCCCAGCCTAAGTGGCAAGACTGCTCCTTCTGGTGACATAGTTTGACCTTGAAGAAGAACATATTTTTGTGTCCAGTTCCCCTTCAAGGGCCCTGGATTCTGTGATCCCTGGGGGTCAACCAAGTTAGGAAGAAGGTCTTTTTGCAGATGTGCTGCCAGGCTACTCTGATCGAGAGTGATCGAGGGCAGATGCAACCTGTCGTCTGTTTTTTCTCTCCTTGTCTGGGGTCATGGGACTGAGAAGCTGCGAGTTTTGTAAACAAGCAGATCTCCTGACCCCAATCCGTTTCCTGGATGGGTCTAGTTTACTGGTCCTCGGCCTTAACAGAGCTTTGGAGCCAGATAACCCGCCCGAGGTCTGTGTTTCACCCGTTAGGGGGATATTGTTTAAGAGCAGAGCTGAACCAGCACGGTGAGAAAGGTCACGTGCTGCCGGATCACTGCTTGGACATTGTGTGGCGTCCATTAATGATAAGGAGACAGTTGCAACGTGAGAACGTGGAGATGATTCTTTTTGCTTGGTAGACTTTAAATTGTTTGGTGATAGAGAGCCCAGTTCCCTTCGAATAACAGGAAGAGGAATCTGTTTCAGCTCTGATTTGTTTACACACACAGCAGTTTGATCACAATTGCCTTTGTGAACATGTGAAGCTTGTGGTTTGCTGTGGGCTTCTGCCGTGTCCCCCCCATCGTTAGATTCTGTCGGCGCGCATCCCTGAGACGCGGACATGTCACATGTTTGCTTGGTTAGTGTATTGACCGCCCCGACATTCACAATGGAGCGGGAGCTGGAGCACGTGATCCCCCTCACCTGTCTCCATGAGGGGTGAGGGGCCTGCTTGCAGATGCCTCTGTGCCTGTCCGCTACAGACTGAGCAGAGGCACCTTGCCGGGGCTCATTGATTAGGCTAACACCCCGTGAGCCATGAGGGAGGGGGGGAGACGGCCCCTTCCCTTTATGACGGCTGGCAGGCCAGAGGGACCTGTTCTGCTGAAGTTATTTGTGTTTGTTGTTGTTTTTTTTTTTTGGAGTCAATAAAACAGAGAGGGGCTTTTTTAGCTTTATTTGTGCTTGTGTGTAACGACATATATGACTTTATGTCACTCACAGCAGGAAAAACATGATTTGTGCATGCAACAGAGTTACCAGCTTTTTGTACCGTGCTACAAATAAAGTCTGGACATGAAGAGATCATTTCCCGTACCGCGTGGGCGGGTGATCGTGTAAAGTCAAGACGTGAACCTGGTTCATCAGGCACGCTTTTGTCTGGTGTCCCAGTTCGCCGAGGAGTCCCTGTGTCTGACCGCCTGGCGGGGGACAAACTTGTTTTTGTTCCATGCGTGTTCGGTCCGAGGTTAGCCCGGCGGTGGCCTCCGCCGATGCTCGTCCTTGTTTGCTGGCTGCTTTTGCGGTGGGGTACGTGTTGCCGAGCGGTGTCGAGGCTGCGCAGGTCTACCCGCAACAGACTCCCTTGGGGGGGGGGGGGCAAAGCTTCTCCTGGGAATGCCCACCTGGAGAGCTTTGGCCTGTTTGCGCCTCTGGTCCAGCTTGGTCTGAATTCGATCCAAAGCTTTCCCAAACATTCCCGTTGGTTCTATCGAGTGGCGGAGAAAAGGCACCTTTTGTCCCTCAGGGAGATCAGATAAAGTCATCCACAGATGGCGTATCGCGATGACCACTTACTCCATGCCTCTGCCCTGAGCAACAGTGGCTGTTCCCATCATGCGGAGTACGGTCTGTTGCCCTACGGGCTTCATCCAGCAAGTCAACGGCAGCTTGCTTGTCCGTCGTTACCTGGAGCTGTTGCAGTTTTTCAGCCAGGTAAGCCTGTATCAACGCGGACACGTTCATGGCGCGCGCCACGAGTCCCTGAGCTCTGTAGCATTTCTCGAGCAGAGAAGCTGAAGCTCGACAAGCTTTGCTGGGAAGAGTTGGTTTTGTCCCGGATGACTTGGAAGCAAGGTGAGATAATAATAATAATAATAATAATAATAATAATAATAATAATAATAATTAATTCAATTTATAACGCACTTTTCATTACTGAAAATCTCAAAGTGCTACACATATATTGAATGCTACACACATTCATAAACCGGTGGCGGCAGACTACCATGCAAGGTGCTTTCCAGTCCTACCGGGAGCAACTCAGGGTTAAGTGTCTTGCCCAAGGACACAACGACACATGGTGCGGGTCCCGGGAGTCGAACCGCCAACTTTCCGATCGGGAGACGACTGCCATTACCACTACACCACGGCCGCCCCGCTGAGATGCCAGTGTGTCCTCAATTTGAGGCATGTTGGCTATTCCCACCTCATCCATCCCGTCCACGTCGAGGAACTGCGAGAGTGGTAAGAGCATGGGAGCTCTGGGCTGAGGCCAGGTGCGAGTCAGTTCTGTGAGGAAGTCCGGGAACACGGGCATCCTTTGCCTCATGGCGGCCTGCTGCTTTGAGTAAAAATAGTTTCCTGCCAGCCTCGTGACCTGTTGACGAGGCGGAGGCTCTGGCCATGGGATGTGCAGCGCATCCGTTGCTCTGTGACACAGGTCGAACAGAGCAGGGATGGAAAAGTCAGTTTCCGGGAGCACAGGTACCAGGGGTTTGGGAGAGGTCTTCTCCCTGTTCCTCGTACTCGACGTCTGCGTCCTCCGCGGAAAATTCGCCTGAGGCTGAAATTGAGATCTCGTCCTCGTTCATCATGCCTCGAGTGTCGAATTCGACTGTTAAGTCTACCATAGGAGCCAGCACGTCAGGGTTGTCACCCCATTCGACTCGTGTGCTGTCGTGCATAGCCATGTTCTCAGCGTGGGAGTGAGGGGCTCGGTGGTGTCTGGATCCGTTGGCACCGCTGGGGCGCCCATGGCCTTGGCGACGAGGTCAACCCGGTGTCGCAGCACCGCCTCCAGCATCTGGCTGCAGTGTGGGCAAAAGTCGGGCGCATCCAGCACCGTTTTTGCGTGTAACATTCCCAAGTAGGCGGGACAGGCCTCATGTGTGTCCGTCGCTGCAAGGGAGAAACCGCATCCGCTAGGACAAGCACGCGATGTTGGGCTCGCTGTCCTGCTGGTTTTCCTCGGAAGTCTTGTCTTTCGCTTTCCTTTCTCCGGAGGCATGTCCGAGATAAGGCGACCGAGTCCTTCCAGAATCCTTTTTCTTTTAATTTGAGACGTCTCCTCCGTCGCGTCGCTTTCGCTTTCGCTGGCTAGCCCGCTACGAGTTAGCGGGGGTAGCAGTTGTGGCGCAGTTAGCGCCGTCGAGCGAAGCAGTCTCTGTGGCGGTTGTACACACGGGCCCGCACGGGCCCGTGCCCGTGTAAGATGGACCCTGGCCCGCCCTTTGGCCCGCCCTCCGAGCAGAAGCAGAACCATGCTCATGGCACATACCGATACCAGCCTTGTTTACGTATCGATCCAACCCATGATGCACGTTGGCTTCAAACTATGGAATGGATTTCCTGAACGGAGGCGTGTCTCATGAACCCAGAGTAACAAGACCCGCCTCACATTCAGGAAATCCAGTTCATAGTTTGCAGGCAGCTACAAGCGTGAGGGGCTGACTGAGTACTCTGTTGGGTTTGTTTTGGCATCGTTTTGAAAGAGCGGGTCGTTTGTTTATGGATTGTTTACATGGAGCTGGTCACGTTATGGATTGTTTACATGGAGCTGGACGCTTGTTTCTGTCGCAAGATCGGACAACACTGGTGAGTAGCATGCTAGCAGCTAGCCGACTTTTCATCGTAACATGTGCGTTGTGTGGAAATATTTTACACTGCACCGCAAGACAACAACGTTCAATGTTTGCAGAGCTAAACACATCTGCGTCACATTAAACCGTGGTCAAGTTAGTTTTACGCCGGCCGGACATTCCATCGAGCTCAGGGACTTCAGCGGTGTGTTTTTCTTTTTCATGCCGGGTTGGGCGCTCTGATTACGGCAGCTGTTTCAGCTTCCGCCTGGGAGCTCCGTGGCTTCGCATCATATCATAATACAGCTACAATATAAAGCATGTAAAACACTAAAAACAGGAACATGTCTGTGTTGGTTTATGCCAAGAACTTAGCAGATGTAAAGCTATTTAATATTTTATTTAATTTATTTATTCATTCATTTAAAAGAGACAAAATAAAACATTCATCAAAAATAAAACATTGAATGAAAAGAGTGCAGAAAGAAGAAAAAAATCTTATATCACCCCATTATTTAAAAGAATATATAAAATAACTTTAAACAAACAATCACTTAACTCCATATCTGTAAAATTAACTGAATTATAACCATTTTTGAGTTTGGCTTATTTCAATTGCCTGCTGCAGCCATCTTCAATTCAAATATATCCAAAAGTTAATCAGCAGTAAAGAAACATCCGTTTATTATTTCTTGAAAGATTTTTCAAAATCTGTCCAGAGGGTCATGAGATATTTTGCTAACAGACCAACACCATTGATTGAATTGGATGTACTTTAAAAGTCAACCAGTCGTAGAGAGCCATTCAGTGATTATTTCTTGAAAGTTTAATCAAAATCTGTTCAGTTGTTCATAAGATATTTTGCTAACAGACAGATGCAGAATACAAACATAATTTGATGATTTCTGGCAAACCGATCAACAAATGAGTCACTCATTTGTTGATCGGTTTGCCAGAAATCATGAAATTCTACGATTTTGTATTCATCAAAATCGCAGAATACAGTTGCTGTGATAGTAGGGCAGCCAATGTTGTTACCTGTATATAATTTTGGACTGAGAAACTGAACCAAGACTTCACCTAACAGTTAAGTAAGATTTCGAATCTGTCTTTGTTGAAGTTCATCTCGGAGAAAAAGACAGATTCGAAATCTTACTTGACTCTTATTTTTTTAAAGCAGTGATTAACCATTGTAACCAAAGAAAATAGTTTAAAAAATCAAATGAGAAAAATATAAAACATTTTACACAGTATTTGTATTGACTGAATAAAATATATTAATAAGCAAATAAAATGATAATGAAAATAACTGTTAGGTGAAGTCTTGGTTCAGTTTCTCAGTCCAAAATTATATACAGGTAACAACGTTCATCTGATGAACGTGCCCCTCTGACAAAACCTCTGGCCCCAGCTTGGCCCCACCAGTACAACTGGTCTAGAACCGCCACTGAGCAGTCTGTGGAGAGAGGAGAAGAAAAAACTTTGGGGTTAAGATAAAATGTGCCGGTCTAGCTTTCGCTAGTCCAGCAGTACGCAGGAATAATTATCCGTACGCTCTGTGTAGGGAGCAAGCTCACCTCTGGTTGAGCAATGAAACAACAGAGAAGTCTTGCGAAGAGAGGTAGTTCAGGTTTAAGCGAGGTGAAGGGCAAAAAAGAGAAAGATGGATGGGCGTCAGCGGCTTAAATACCCAGAGGGCGGGGCCTCTGGTGCAACGCTGACGCCCTAGCCGTAAAGGCGTGATTGTATTCCTTCAGGTAATCGCGCGGGGATGCAATTCCCATAGCATATGTTGCACCGAGAGAACATGACTGAAAGGGAACTACCAAAGCAATTATTTCTACAAGAAACATTTACTGTCTGCCAACTAAATTAAATAAGCTAAAGATTGGTGATTTCTTATTTTGTGTGTGTGTGTGAGGCTGGAACATTAATCAAAAATATTTATTTTGATAAAATTGCTTAATTTGGTTCCATTATTCAGTCATTTCTAAATTATGAACGTAAATAAACTGGTGACAATAATCGGGATCACGACATGATCTCGTACAATGAATCTTTTTGGGGAGAACACATTTGATCAAGAAAACATCAACCAGTGAATATTTTATGTTTATAAAAGCTGTTTTGAATTACCTGTAGTTTTTTTGTTGTTGTACTGATTGTGAATTTAAGGAACAGTTCTGATCTGCATATCTTAAGGAATGATTGACAAAACTCCTCAAAAGTAACCCTGGCAGAGACAATAGGAAATTCTAGCTGCATGGCTGTAATTTGTGTGTTCCGTTAAAAAAATAAAACCTGTACTCATTTAGACTCTCAGCTGGTCAGCTGGAGGTTCTGCTAACCAGCTCCACAACAAATGGTGATCTAATTGGAATACGTCCCTAATATTGACTTAGCTGAGCACTTCAGAAATGGAGTCGTTAAAGAAGATTAGTGGCTCCTAAATCAACCTGTTGTTAGGCAGCAGATGTGGAATGACGTCCAATCAGCTCCTGCTACACATCTGCAAAGAAAAGAAGTGCATCAGCTGTTTCAGTAAAGCTGTAAAGCAAATAAAGGAATGTGTTGATCGCAAAAAGACATAAAGAGTTTAAAACCGATATTTTAAAGGACATTTGTTCAGTCGGTTGATGCTAGTGTAGGGGCTAGGTGTGTTTAGGTAACTATCATTCCAGTGAATGCTTGTTGCCAAATGTTTTTGCTTAATGTGTTAGTGTGTCTGTCTGTTAGCAAAATATCTCATGGATCACGGAACAGATGTTAAAATATCTTCCAGGAAATATTCCCTGGATGTTTATTTACTTCTTCTTCTTTTGGCTTTTCCCTCTTCAGGGGTCGCTACAGCAAATTATCGTCCTCCACCTCACTCTGTCCTCTGCATCCTCTGTCCTCACTCCAACATCCATGTCCTCTCTAACTGCATTCATATATCTCCTATTTGTCTTTTTTTCTGGCAGCTGCATTTCTAACATCCTTCTACCAATATACCCACTGTCCCTCCTCCAGACACGTCCAGACCATCTCAGTCTGGCCTCTCTAACTTTATCTCCCAGTTGTTCAACATGTGTTGTACCTCTGATGATCTCATTCCTGATCTTATCCATCCTTGTCACTCCTAAGGAGAACCTCAGCATCTTCATTTCTGCACTTCCAGTTCTTTCTCCTGTCTTTTTGTCCACTGTCTCCAGACCATACAACATAGCTGGTCTCACCACTGTCTTGTAAACTTTTCCTTTGACCTTTGCTGACACCTTTTTGTCACAAATCACTCCTGAAACTTTTCTCCATCCACTCCATCCTGCCTGGACTCTCTTCTTCACCTCTTTACCACATTCCCCATTTTCCTGGACAGTGGACCCCAAGTACTTGAAGTCCTGCACCTTTGTGACCTCTGCTCCTTGTAGCCTCACTGTTCCACCAGCCTCCCTCTCATTCACACACATGTACTCTGTCTTACTACGGCTGACTTTCATTCCTCTTCTTTCAAGTGCATACCTCCACCTCTCCAAGTTCTCTTCCACCTGTTCCCTGTTCTCACCACAGATCACAATGTCATCTGCAAACATCATAGTCCATGGGGATTCCTGCCTGACCTCATCTGTTAGTCGGTCCATCACCAGAGCAAACAAGAAGGGGCTCAGAGCCGATCCTTGATGCAATCCCACCTCCACCTTGAAGCTATCTGTCACTCCTACAGCACATCTCACCACTGTCCTGCTGTCTTCATACATGTCCTGTACCAGTCTAACATACTTTTCTGCCACTCCAGATTTCCTCATGCAATACCACACCTCCTCTCTTGGCACCCTGTCATATGCTTTTTCTAAATCCACAAACACACAATGGAGTTCTTTCTGACCCTCTCTGTACTTCTCTATCAACATTCTCAAAGCAAAGATGGCATCTGTGGTGCTCTTTTTTTTTTTTTACATGAAACCATACTGCTGCTCACAGATAGTCACCTCTCGTCCAAGTCTAACTTCCACAACTCTCTCCCAGATCTTAATTGTGTCGCATTATAGTTTTGACAATAGTGTTTTATGTCAGATGCCCTTCTGGATGTTTATTTACTTTGTACACCTGATTAAATTATAGAGGTGACCCATTTTAAGATAGCTTCCAAAGCTAATTGATATTAGGTTGAATGAATATTAGTCAACACACAAATGGCTACAAGTTAGTCAATTTTACATCTACTGAGCTAAAGGCTGTTGTGGTAGTAACTGAGAGTCATTCACTGCAAACAACATAGGTTCTTTTTAAGGTCGGATCAAAACAAATACAGCTCTGACATTTCTCAACACGATTTTAGGCTAAAACTCTGGTATAAACGACAAAGTGCAATTTACATCTCTTCCAGTAATGTTAGTCCCATATTTATCAGTTGTTCACACTTTACTATAGACATTTTGTTTAGATTTTCTGCAACAGATTGAGGATCATGTGCGTTTGGGGAATTCATAGTTCAAATTGTTATTCAGATTGAGATATACATTTTGGCAGATGCATGTTTTTTTCATTGTGGGTGTTCTGGAAGATGGTTTCTCCTCCTGGAATTTCCTCACTTGTATCATTATTCTTGTGTTGTTAAATTGAACAAGGTGCTTCTTTCTGGCCTTGGAATGAAGATGTGTTGTCTGTCTGCTGAATTATTTACAGGCTGAAGATACAAGAAATGTCTAAAACTGAGAAAGAAAACAGACAAGCAAAAGAAGGACAAGAATTTGGGGATTTATTTTTATTTTTAAACTAGTTATTTAAAGAAGTTTTTTGTATCTTTCTTGGTAAATCTGGCAAGAGAACTACACAAAGACACCAGCAGCCTTAAAACAATAAAAATAAAAATTCCTCCTGATTTTATTTTCTGGTGATGTATTTTTTTTCCTTCCTGAGCAAGGTGACTTTTGCCTGGCCACTGATAAATAAACTCTGACAAAGAAAGTGAGCGAGCACAGCACACGCTGCAGTTCTTAAAGCGTAATGCAATTGTCGAGGCGACACTCCAAAGTTATTTTCGCTCTGCCTCCAAGAACAATATGAGGCTGTTGTTTGGTGTACACTATTCACGCCTTATTTAATTTTCTTTTATCAAAAACTACTACTGCATGAAAGAAATTGTATTTGCTTGGCACCAGATTCAAAAGTATGGTGATAGTTGTGCTTAAAACATAAAACAAGCAGAGGGTCAGGACCCTGGCGTACTAATGATGCCGTGAGCCAAGTGCTTCAACCAGTGTTTGCAGTTGCAGGCTTCTTAATTGTGCAGGCGGTCGCCACCAGCATCATTCAGGTTTACCTCCGGCCCGCTCGTTAATAATCTGAGTCAGGCAGGAAGAGGAATCCAATTTTGTGAGACTTATTTGCAGGTTTGTGTATTTCACCGGCTGCACAGGCTCCCAGCGAGCAGCTATAGGTTCAGTAATGAGGGAGACGATTAAACAGAAAATAGACTAAACTGATGTGTAAAGGCAAACCCAAGAAAAATGGGTCCTGGAACTGATTTATTGAAAATGTGGACTGATTTGTGTTTCATTGGTTCACTTAGACTGCTGAAGAACAAAAACACACCAAGAAGAATAAGCAGTTACATCTAAATGTTCTTATTTACAAAAGAAATTTTGAATAAATGTGACTTGTACACCAATATACTGTATGTTGCACCAAAAACATTTCCAAGTCAGTTTGTTGTTCTTGCGGTCCTTATGTTCATTCTGTAAATTCTTTTTTTTCTATTACTAAGCATGGCAGTTCAAAAGCAATAAACATCCTTTATTTAGTGTCACCTATTATTCTTGTCACAGTTTTTGATTCTCAGTTTCATCTACAGTTTAGAAAAACCCATCAAAAAAATACATTGTTACATGTTGGTCAGTGTGCTTTGGTAACAGGATACAGAAAATACAAAATTCACAAAAAATAATTATATACACCGGTAATAATAATTATAATAATAGTAATAAAGCAAAATAATTAACATAAACAATGGAATTTTAGTACAATGAGTCCAAAACGCCTGCTTTCTTTGGAGCGCTGTAGCTCAAGCAGTTCCCTTTCAGTCATGTTCTCTCGATGCAACATACTTGCTATGGGAATTGCGCCCCCGCGCGATTACCTGAAGGAATATACACACGCCTTTACGGCTAGGGGCGTCACCGCCGCGCCAGAGGCCCCGCCCTCTGGTTACTTAAGCGGCGTGCGCCCCTCCATCTTCCTCTTTTTTGCCCTTCACCTCGCTTAAACCTGAACTACCTCTTCGCGGGACTTCTCTGGTGCTTTCATCGCTCATTCGAGGTGAGCTCGCTCCCTACACAGAGCGCACAGAGAATTATTTCCTGCGTACTGCTGGACTAGCAAGCCTAGTCCAGCATTTTTCCACCTAACCCCGAAGTTTTCTCTCCTCTCTCTACAGATTGCTTCGCGACGGCGCTAACTACGCCAAAAAAAAAAGGAGGCTGCCTCGCTACGTCAAGCTAGCGGGCTGGCCAGCGAAAGCAACACGACGGAGGAGACATCTCAAGAAAGAAGAAGGAAAATTCTGGAAGGACTCGCTCGCCTCGTCTCGGACAGAATGGCTCCGGAGAAGGGAAAGCGGAAAGCGAAACTTCCAAGGAAGACCACCGCGGCGGCGAGCCCCACCTCGCGCGCCTGCCCAAGTGGCTGTGGTTTTTATCTCGCGGCGACGGACACCCACGAGGCCTGTCCTGTCTGCCTGGGAATGCTTCATGCAAAAACTGCGCTGGACGCACCTGACTTTTGCCCACACTGCAGCATCATGATGGATGCGGTGCTGCGGCATCGGGTCGACCTTGTCGCCAAAGCCATGGGGACCTCGGCCACGTCTGCGGACGCAGACACCACGGAGCCTCTCACCCCCACACCGGAGTTGGAGAGTATGGCTTTACACGACAGCACGCGGGTCGAATGGGGTGACACCCCCGACGCGTTGGCCAACATGGAGGACCTGACTGTCGAATTCGACACCCGGGGTATGATGAACGACGACGAGTTATCGATCTCGGCCTCGGGTGAATTTTCAATGGAGGAGACAGACGTAGAGGTGGAGGATCAGGGTGACGCACTCGCCCAGACCCCCCTACCCACGCTCCGGGACACGGACTCTTCCATCCTTGCTCTGTTCAAACTGTGCCACAGAGCAGCGGACGCACTACAAGTGCCTTGGCCCGAACCCCCTCCTCGCCAACAGGTTACGAGGCTAGCGGGAAATTACTTTTATTCAAAGCAGCAGGCTGCCACGAGGCAGAGGATGCCTGTGTTCCCAGACTTTCTCACGGAACTAACACGCACCTGGACTCACCCACGAGCCCCTATGCTTCTTCCCCTCTCACAATTTCTCGACGTGGATGGAATGGACGAGGTGGGTTTAGCTAACGTGCCTCAAATAGAGGACACTCTGGCATCTCACCTGGCCCCAAACTCTTCAGGAGCAAAACCAACTCTCCCCAGCAGGGCCTGCCGGGCCTCGGCGTCTCTCCTCGAGAAATGCTACAGGGCTCAAGGACTTGCGGCGCGCGCCATGAACGCGTCCGCGCTGATGCAAGCCTACCTGGCAGAAAAGCTGCAGCAGCTTCAAGTGGCAACGGACAAGCAGGCGGCTGCCGAATTGCTGGAGGAAGCCCGCAGAACAACTGACTTTGTGCTCCGAATGATGGGGACTGCTGCGGTTGCTCAGGGCAGAGGGATGGCGGAGGTGGTCATTGCGACCCGCCATCTCTGGATGACACTGACGGACTTACCCGAGGGACAAAAGGTGCCTTTTCTCCATCACTCGATACAGCCGGAAGGGCTGTTTGGAAAAGCTTTGGAACGGATTCAGACGAAACTGGACCAAAGACGCAAACAGGCAGAGGCTCTCCGGGTGGGGATCCCCCGTAGAAGCTTCGCCCCCCCAAGAGAAAATGCGGGGGGAAGACCTGCCCAGTCCAGGCACCACTCGACGACGCGTGCCCCACCGCAAAAGCGGCCAGCGTACGAGGAGGAGCCCAGGCAGAGACCCCCTTCGGGCCCTCCTCGTAACGAGCACGCCTGGAGCAAGAACAGGTTTGTCCCTCGCCAAATGTCCAAACACAGGGCCTCTTCGGCGAGTCGCAATGACAGACAGAAACGGGCCTGATGAACCAGGCTCACGTTTTCATATTACACGGTCACCCGCCCACGCGGTAACGGGAATGATCCGCCTAAACCCAGACTTTATTTGTAACACAGTACAAAAAGCTGGTTTATTTTCAGCATGCACCAATCATGCCCTCTCTGCTGTGAGTGACTTAAAATCATATACGTCATGTCACGTAAGCACAAATAAAATCATGAAACAGCAATTCTCTGTTTTACTGACTCCAAAAAAACCAACATAAAAACAACAACAACACACAACTTCTTCCAGCAAAGCAGATCCTTCTGACCTGCATGCCGTCATAAAGGGAAGGGGTTTTTCTCCCCCCCTCCCTCACGGCCCACGGGGTGTTAGAATATTTAATAAGCCCCGGCAGACGGCCTCTGTTTCATCTGCGGTGAGCAGACACAGTGGCGTCTGTAAACACCCTCCTTGCCCCTTACAGAGGCAGGTGAGGAGGGTCACGTGTTTAGGCTCTCGCCCCATTATCAATGGCGAGACAGCCAATACACCAAACAGACGGGCACGTGACGTGGCCGTAGCTCAAGGAGCCGAGTCGACAACGTCTCTCGACGGGGGGCTGCTTCAGGCGCCTTGATACAGCTTAAAGCTTCACACCTTCAAGGAAGCTGTGTTCAGCCGGCTGGAAACAAAAACAAGTCTGAACGTAATCAGATTTCTCTTCCTGTTGTTCGAGGGGAACTGCACTCTTTATCACCAAGATTGAAAGGAACCCCCCCACGCTTTTGTGTGGCGAATGCTCCTTTGTTATTAACGAGGGACACACAAAACTCATGCAACAGTCAGGCAGTACGTGACCTGCCTCTACGTGCTGATCCAAAACTGTCTTTAAAATTTATTCGGGATCCGTCCAGTTTGCCTGGCACCAGAGCTTCATCGAAGCCAAGGGCCAATGGTCGAGGCCACTCCACTAGAAGGACTGGAGTAAGGAGGTCTACTCGCCTACGTGGTCTGTAGCCCCATAATTTGGAGGAGGATAAGAATAATTCTCCTCCAAAACTGTCTAATGGAGATGACAGGTTGTACCCGTCCTCAATTATCCCTGGGCAGGACAACTCAGGGACAAGCGGCCTTCTCCCAAACTTGGTGGACAACCAGGGGCTGTTGGCCTCTGGTTCACCAGAGGAGGCGCTGCGGCCACCCAGGCCAAAAACTGCCAGAAGTCTCAGTCTGTCGGCTGAAAGAAACAGGCTGATGGCGACAGGCCTGCCCGAAAATGTGGTATTAACCATACAAAATGCTTGTGCAGGGTCAACACAATCTTTATACGCCCAAAAATGGCGTATCTTTGAGGTCTGGTGCTCAGAAAGAAATATTGTTTCTTATACATGCAACCTGGTCCAAATCTTGACCTTCCTTCAGGATCTCTTGGAAAAGGGTCGTTCTCATTCAACGATTAAAGTCTTCCTTTCAGCTATTTCTGCTTGTCATGAAGGTTGGGGAAACAGGACACCTGAAGCACACCCAATCATAAGATTTATGAAGGGTGTCCTTTGATCTAAACCACCCAGCAGGATCCTGACTTCTGGTTGGGACCTCAGTTTGGTTTTGGGGGCTCTATGCGACCCCCCCATTCGAGCCATTGAGTGAGACTACGATATATATACTATCTTATAAAACGGCCTTACTCCTGGCACTTTGCTCGGCGAAACGCGTGGGTGACCTCCACGCATTATCTGTGCATCCAATGCAGATTCGCCCCAGACGGGTCAAAGGTCACACTGAGGCCTAATCCCACATACACCCCCAAGGTCTGGACCCTGAACTATAGGAGTCTAGACTTTGATCTTTCCTCTTTTCCACCTGCCTCTGTCCTGAACCAGGATAAGGAAAGGCTACAGGCTCTCTGCCCAGTGAGGGCTTTACGCACCTACATGCAGAGAACAGCCGAATGGAGAAGAACAAACACTGTTTGTCTGCTTTGCAGCACCTGCTACCGGGAGAGCCCTATCAAAACAACGCCTCTCACACTGGGTGACTGAGGCCATTAAAAGGGCCTACAGTAGTAAAGGTCAGCAGGCACCCTCTGGAGTGCATGCTCACTCCACTAGGGGCCTTGCCACTTCCTGGTCATTGTTCAAGGGTATACCAGTTGCAGACATCTGCGCTGCTGCGAATTGGAGTTCCTTGAATACTTTTGCAAGGCATTACAGTTTGGATGTTACTGCAGGTGACGTCACTCAGGCTGTTCTTTCTAACATTCAGTAGAAAGTAACCTTGGGATGCCTACTGATCAGAGGCAGACGTTCTCCTTAGCATGCATTTTACTGAGCATTTCAAGGGCGTGAATGGATTACGTTCCCATAGCAAGTATGTTGCACCGAGAGAACATGACTGAAAGGGAACTGAAAGTTATGCACCATAACTCATGTTCCCTGAAGGAAGGGAACGAGGTGCAACATAACTGGCCCTTTTCAATGCTGAAAGCTCGGTGAAGTGCACTCTTCAAGAGGAAGATGGAGGGGCGCACGCCGCTTAAGTAACCAGAGGGCGGGGCCTCTGGCGCGGCGGTGACGCCCCTAGCCGTAAAGGCGTGAGTATATTCCTTCAGGTATTCGCACGGGGGCGCAATTCCCATAGCAAGTATGTTGCACCTCGTTCCCTTCCTTCAGGGAACATGAGTTATGGTGCATAACTTTCAGATTCTCTGACTCTGACTTCTTGTTCTTCTTGTTCTTCTTGTCTATCTTCAGGGTCACTACAGAGAGTCATCCTCTTCCATCTCTGTCCTCTGCATCCTCTGTCCTCACGCTATTCATCCTTATACCAATATACCCACTGTCCCTCTTCTGGACATGTCCAAATGCCCTTAAAGGGACGTCCATGCTAGTAAATTAAGGTTTAAGGCCGAGATACACTTGAGCGTCCTCAGGTACGCCACTCTACGCGCGCATATTGTGCGCATGTGTTTTGCTGCTATACTTCATAAACTATCAGCTTTCAAACGCTCGCGTTCTCCTTGTTGTAATATGAGCAGCTGCGCACGGAGGGGACTCAACTGAGCTCGCTGATTGGTCACTTGCTGACACGCCTACTGAAATGATTGACAGACAGCTTTCTCAGTCAGCTCATGTAGCTCCTTGAAGACCGCGGCGGTGTTCATGCGGTGTTTCTACTATATATGTTGTAAAAAGTTCTCTCAGAAATAAAAATAATAACAGGGAGTGCTTTTCCTGCAGCACACAGCCCACCAGGGATATTTAAAACATTGCGCACCCAGGTAGGACCTGAATTCATTCATTTCATTCATGGAGTGAACGGAGGAAGAAGTGATTACTTGACTTTAGGCAAAAAAACAAAAGAAAAGGCCCGATCAGCGATAAAGAAGGGGAATTTATTTCATTTGTGTAACATACAAAACAGTCCGGCGCCGGGGAAGTTTATGGTCAGACACCGCGTATTGCGCACGCGGACGTAAAAAAAAAGCTTTGCGCGTACATGCCCTGAGGGGCTACGCGGGGCTACGCTTTTGTCTTGACGTACGTACGCTGCGTATAGGCGTATCGTGAGGACGCTCAAGTGTATCTCGGCCTTTAGTGTCCAGTTTGGGACAAATGATAAAAACACAGTGAAACCCGTGTTTTAAAGGTTCTCTGACTGAGAAAAGGAGAGAGGCTTTCACTTAGTCTCCTCCCACAAATGGGTTGTTTGCTCAAAATGTCTTTCTTACACAGATCACTTGTAATAAAGTCCTTCATGTCCTCCATCAGTTACATCCTACTTACAGCAGGGTGCCTTTCATCCATGTTTTGTAAGTAGTGGGGCTAAAACACACAGAGGGAATGACTTGCGTTAAATAAATTGTTGTTTAAACTCAGTTTTCACAAGAAAAAAAACATGGTTGCAACGCTCAGACTGCAGTAAGGAATGAGATCTTGGCTCAAGTTTTCAACGAGTGTTAATATCTGCAAGTTGTGAGGAATCCCGAACTGGCAGCTTCCAGCGGGGGTTTCAGTGATACTGTATTTACAAGGCACGAGGAAGTGGGAGCTCTGCAACAGACGGCACTGCAACACAGCTCTTTCAATTATTTCTCACAGCATTCATGAAAATAGAAGCCCAGCGGGGAGTACAGTATGAACGAGCGAACTATAAAAAGAAACGCAGCCAAAAGAGAAACTCCCAGGCTAATACGAACGGTGTGCACTGTTGCTGCTGGGAACAGAGTGATGCACAGGTCTCAGAAAAATGTGAGGCAGAGATGGTGTGGTGGAGTGAAGACAGGGTGAGCATGGGGGGGTGCATAAATAATTAGGAGGTTGAAGTTTGGATTTGATTGCATCTTTAGAATCTGTTCTGAGAGTGAAACTGGTCTGATAACCTCAGCAGGGAGCCTCATACGATCACACGCATGCTCGAGAAGCAAGTGAGGAGGGATTTACAGTGAGCTTTAGCTGCATATGAAGATAATGTTGTACATGTTTTTTTGTTTTGTTTTGTTTATTCGTTCATTTCATTTCAATTAAAACAAGACATATTCAAAACAAAACAAATAAAATACCTATAAAATGAAAGGCAGCAGAAGAAGAATGAATTCTTATCATTTCTGCCCCTTCTTAACAATATCAAAATAAAAAAATCAATTAAAAAAATACATAATACAACAACCCACAAAACTTATCACAATTATTCATTATAATTCCTTAACATTAGCAAACTTAAATATATCTCATCATCAATACATTCTTGATCTTTTTCTTAAATACAACCAATGATTTCTCCTTTTTTTGCATCATTATCCAAAACTATTCCATAAATCTGTATTGTTTACTATTTTACATGCTAACATGTTCAATAGACAGGTTTGTCTTCAATGTTATAAACACCTGACTTGTTCTGTTGGTCAAATAAGAGCTCATTATAGAGCTGCATTAGCTTTGATTCAAATATAGCCTGTTTGTTCAGAAAAGTTTTAGTTAAGGTCCAACTCAGACCACGGGAAGAGGTTTGGTGGAGAAGTTGTGAGAAAATTACATCTTATCTGACATGAGTAGTGTCTGAACAATCTAAATTTGGAAAATAAGTTATAAAGAACAAAGTAATAAAGAAAACAGGAGAATGATTCACCTAAGAACCAGGCTTATACACTGACACTGACCCATGTGTGTAATAGAACGCTACATTAGATCATGTTACACGTCTACACTTTTGCCTGACTTGCTCAGTTTGTTGCTGTTTTCTCATGAGTTTTGCTGAACAGTGTCTTGATGCTGGTGAATGTATCCGAGCGCCTGATCAGCTCGTCTCAGCAGCTCAGACGTTCACTGAGCTCCTGCAGACTGACACCTACATCATGTTGTGTTGTTCTGTTGAGAGAACAACTAACTGAACAAATGGTGTCATGCCAGAGTGCTGTGGTTTGATTTATGCTTTCATTGCATTCTGTCACACCAGCAGGACATTTTAACTGTGTTGTTTTACTTTAAAACGTCATAAAAGACTTATAGGGGAGATGAGGGCTGAGACCTGATCCTGAAAAGATTTTATTTTAGGGATGGCTATCATCAGCCTGACTCAACGGTGGACGTTTTTATCTTTATCGTTTTGTTATACTTTTGATACTATTGACAGGAGAATACTACAAATAGGACTGAAACAGGACTGATGAGCTAACAGCTACTCTGAATGCAGGAAATACCAAAGTGGCTCGGTGACGTCTTAAAACGACTCCAGCCTTATAAACCTTTACATTTATATCATTACACAGCTATTTACTTAAAATCAAACGAGTATTTACATGCACAAAAAGCAGCAGCTAGCTCGCTGGAGCACTTTGGGTGCAGCTTGGAGCACCTCAGGCAGGAGTTTTATAATATTTCTGTCGTAATAATGGTGAAATGCTAAATAAACGGCAGTGAAAATGTGTATAAAATATCAATTGCATGGACTGCCATGTATTTTAAAACTGGAGTTAAGACTGCAGCCATCCACTCTAGTCTTATCTGACTTTAACTTTGGACAGAAGTTGTTGAAAAGTGATCTACAACAGGTAAGATATTATTTGATCATATACCGGTATTGTCAGCAAAACCCACTTCAAAATGGCAGAACTATTATTTTAATGTTTCTTTTTTCCCCATTTCAGTGTATTCTTTATGTTGTTTTACAGTTACAGTTTAGGTAAAGATGGTGGGTCGACCATCAACGGCATTTTCATTTATAGAAACACGGTTAGTTTAGCTTCACTTAAAGGAAGCAGATTATTTTCTGTTTTCTTTGTATTTCTGTGAGTTTTCCTTTATGTACTGCACTCATACTTTACTGTAGCCCTGCAGTATTAGTATTGTTGTGTTGTACTGTTCTTTTACTATGCAGTTACATTGTCTTTGTGCAGCCTGATGTCCACTATAATTATTAAATTCGGACTGAACTCTATTCGGAGCGCTTCGGCTACAACTACATTCTTACAAGTATTTTTCTAACATCGACCGTGATGACATAAAAAACGTAATTTAAATCTACGGTTTGCAGCCGTGTCACTTGTGTCCAAGTCTCAGTATAACTGAAGTGAGCAGACGTTACCATCAGTCCCAGAAGAAGAAGAAGAACAACAAAACAAGCATGTAAACATGAACATCGTGACTGCTAAGAGTAAAAATACAACTAGTGAAGCTATTAAACCTTGAAG
>JBBPBX010004296.1:57598-75214 GCA_038048925.1 Garcialebias charrua | reverse complement strand
ATGTTCATTTAAAATTGCCTTGCTCTATATTTTTCCAAATGATTTTGCTAGAACAAAAACAGAAAATAAAATCTGATTTATTACATATCAGATCTTGCGCTTTCTGTCCAAATCAAAGAGATGCCTATTTCATATTGGATTAATATTATCACAGGACCTCGGATTTCAGCAAAATATAGTAATTTGCAGGTGAATTTTTACTTTACAAATTACTGACATATGGCTGATTCACACAGGCTTAACAACACAGCCAATCTCTGTAATTATTAGAAATACCTGTAGCATGTGGTCCCTACGAATCCCTTGCGAGTAGGGCTTAGCATGCATGTTTTTGGTTTGTGGGAGGAAACCGGAGTGTCTGGAAACCTGTGCATGCTCAGGGAGAACATAAAAACTCCATGCCAAAAGATTGAGCCAAAAGAAACTAAAAGAAACCATCTCATCATCAGCAAACTGGTTGGCCCACTGTAGGAGTGTACTGCTTAGTGGGGGGAACAGTTTGTTTGAGACTCCTCAGACTGATGAAGCCGTTCAGATGACCTGACTGAACATTGTTGGATGTTTTACCTGGATTATTGAGCATGAACCTTGATGGATGCCAAAAGGCTGCAACAGAATTTTAACCTGAAACCTTCTTACTATGGATGACAGCTCTGAGCACTACACCACTGTGTCACACACAGAAACGCAAGCAGGAACATTTATCTCTATATCCGCTTTGGTGACAGGGCGATAACTTTATGTGTTGGTAATCTAGTTGGTCGGACATCAAGTTGCTGTTTGTCCATCATTGCTTTGAGTTAATGCTACTGAATTTCATCAGGTCTGTTTTGTTTGAGCATTATATTTTAAACATAAAACTTTGTAGACACGAAACAAAAAAAAACAATGTGTGATGACAAGACACTTCTGCCACTTCACAGTTCAGGAATTCTTTCATTATGGTTTTAGTACAATCACTGCTTGTTTGAGGCTCTACTCTGAATTTCTATTTGCCTGTCTTATTAAGAGTGTGAGAGGTAAAAATGTGTGGCTACATAATGAGCCACTAGCAGCCGTTGTTTCAGCTGCTCCCTTCTGTAGGGGTCACCACAGCGAGTGAGTTTTTTTTTAGACATTCTTGATATTCATTGCTCTAAACTTTGATGAAACTTCTTAAAATGAGGGAAGTAGCTCCACGACACAGTGGCTGTTCATATCTATACTGGGGGCCGAGATGGGGTAGAGGCAGGGCAACCGACTTGAGACCAGAAAGTCGTGGTTCGATCCCGAGCTGGGCCGGACCAAGCCTCCATGGGGCCCCCAACGAAAGTTGATTTGGGGCCCTCTATTTGTGTTAATAATGTGGATTACTGCAATCAACAGTCACGTGGTCAGATCATTCACCCACCTAACTCATTGCAACTCTGACAGCCCTGTTTTCATTATCCTATATGTATATATTATAGGGGTACTAAACGTAACAAAAAACAAACAAGTAAACAAAAAACAAACAAGCAAACAAATAACAAAAAATAGAACAAATAAAGTCCAGTTGTTTTTTGTATTGAGCGCTTTTTCTGAAATAACAAAAAACAGTATGCAATGTATTTTACAGCAAATATTCCAGCTGGTTCATTAGCTTTGGTTCTAAAGGACTGCAGCAGTAATCTTCAAAATAATTTGTAGTGCAAGATCAACAACAAACAGCTAAAATAACTTTGATGCATAAAAATAAATTAAATTGTGCGAAAATAAAATATCAAGGAAATACTTAAATGATATAATCAACAATGACTTGAAACCACGTAAAATGTTTTTTTTAAATAAATTTAAAGTTGAATAAGTAGTTCATAAACTATGTAAATGTATTCCAAAGCTGAACTTAAACTATTAAATAGAATCATATAGAAATTACAAAAAAAATACAATTCAATTTCACTTAGGGGGCCCCCTAGTGGCCCCGGGGCCCTAAGCAGCTGCTTAGTTTGCTTATGTCTTGAGCCGGCCCTGATCCCGAGCCATTCCCACATACCATGGTGTCTCTGAGCCATCCATCCATCCATCCATTTTCTTCCGCTTATCCGGGGTCGGGTCGCGGGGGTAGCAGCCTAAGTAGGGAGGCCCAGACTTCCCTCTCCCCAGCCACTTGGAGCAGCTCCTCTGGGGGAATCCCAAGGCGTTCCCAGGCCAGCCGAGAAACATAGTCCCTCCAGCGTGTCCTGGGTCTTCCTCTGGGTCTCCTCCCGGTGGGACATGCCCGGAACACCTCACCAGGGAGGCGTCCAGGAGGCATCCTAACCAGATGCCCGAGCCACCTCAACTGGCTCCTCTCGATGTGGAGAAGCAGCGGCTCTACTCCGAGTCCCTCCCGGATGACTGAGCTTCTCACCCTATCTCTAAGGGAGAGTCCAGCCACCCTGCGGAGAAAACTCATTTCAGCCGCTTGTATCCGAGATCTTGTTCTTTCGGTCATAACCCAAAGCTCATGACCATAGATGAGGGTGGGAACGTAGATCGATCGGTAAATTGAGAGCTTTGCCTTTTGACTCAGCTCTCTCTTCACCACGACAGACCGGTACAGCGCCCGCTTCACTGCGGACGCTGCACCTATCCGCCTATCGATCTCACGCTCCAGTTTTCCCTCATTCGTGAACAAGATCCCGAGATACTTAAACTCCTCCACTTGGGGCAGGACCTCCTCCCCGACCCGGAGAGGGCACGCTACCCTTTTCCGGCTCAAGACCATGGCCTCGGATTTGGAGGAACTGATCCTCATCCCGGCCGCATCGCATTCAGCTGCAAACCGCTCCAGTGAAAGCTGTAGATCACGAGCTGATGAAGCCAATAGGACCACATCATCTGCAAAAAACAGAGAAGCGATTCTAAGGCCACCAAAACGGATCCTCTCAACACCTTGGCTGCGCCTAGAAATTCTGTCCATAAAAGTTATAAACAGAATCGGTGACAAAGGGCAACCTTGGCGGAGTCCAACTCTCACCGGAAACGAGCCTGACTTACTGCCGGCAATGCGGACCAAGCTCTGACACCGGTCGTACAGGGACCTAACAGCCCATATCAATGGGCCTGGTACCCCATACTCCCGGAGTACCCGCCACAGAACCCCCCGAGGGACGCGGTCGAATGCCTTTTCCAAGTCTACAAAGCACATGTAAACTGGTTGGGCAAACTCCCACGCACCCTCCAGGACCCTGTTGAGGGTGTAGAGCTGGTCTAGTGTTCCACGACCAGGACGAAAACCACACTGCTCCTCCTGAATCCGAGGTTCGACTATCCGACGGACCCTCCTCTCCAGAACCCCTGAATAGACCTTACCAGGGAGGCTTAAGAGTGTGATCCCTCTATAGTTGGAACACACCCTACGGTCCCCCTTTTTGAATAGGGGAACCACCACCCCAGTCTGCCAATCCAAGGGATTGCCACCCACGGTGTCTCTGAGCAAGACACCTAATTCCCAATTGCTCCCCGGGTGCTTACATAGCTGCCCACTGCTCCACCTGGGTGTGTCTCAGGTGGGATGGGTTGCTAATTCTATCATTGTATGGAAAAATATGATGGTGATAATCTCAGACTTCACTTCCCTACTGTGACATCACCACAGCTTAAAACATTGAAAAATGTGGGAAGGTGCCACCATTTTGTGCAACGTTTAGTCAAAAGGAAACCGCCATTGATAGAATCACTGGTGTAATCTTCTCTGAAGCCTTAGTGGTCTTCATGACTTACATCAGCTGCTGAGGGTTAGTGAGTGTGATCTTAGTGGCCTGGAAACAGAACTTAAATGGATTAAATAATTAGATCAGGAAAGTGTGTTGCACAACAGTCGTTAACCTTCTTAGGTCTGAATAATGTCACTGATAGTGATGGGTCACTAGGTTGTGAGAATTGTCCCAAACTTGCCTTTAATTTAAAAAAAAAAAGAGTTTGCGAGACACTTTTTTTTTCTTTCGGCTTCTCCCTTCTTCAGGGGTCACCACAGCGAACTAACTCGTGCAAAGATTTGGCAATTGTTTTTACGCAGGTTGTCCTTCCGGACGCAACCACAGACCACCGAGCTACCACGGTCCTCTGTGTGGAGCAGAGAGCTGCTAGGGTGCACGGGGGAGTAGATGGTGAAGGTTAAGGGTCTTGCTCAAGGGCGCAGAGTGGTGGAAAGGTGTGGGTGCTTCACCTTTCCCACCCACATTTCGATGTTGTTGCTCCGGGGTCTGAACCGGTAACCTTCTGATCACAGACCCACCTTCTCTACCCTCTGTGCCACCACTTCCTTTATGAGACACATCAATCCTTTTTGTCTTTCTTCTGAAAGTATGGTTTCATCCAGGGGGTTTTAGCTTCTCTTCGCCACATCTGGACTCTCCATTTTTGCTTTAGTCTTTGGAACATCTGGGTTTTTCTGCAGTCATAATTAATTTTTCTTAGAATCTAGATGGAGTCAGTTCCAGCGACAGGTGCATAATTTTCTCTGCTCACGCACATTCTCTACAGCCGTTTCTAATCATTTAGTCATTTCCGCATTCACGACAGACTTACAGTGTCAAAACTAACCTGAGGTGGAAATATCAGAAATACATAAATGAAATAACTTAAAATATGGTCAAATCTTTTGTCCGATAAGTTGATAGTTTAAGTGAGTAGCACGGTGGTGCAACTGGTGAGGCTTGTCACAGTTTACACTCTGTTTTTTCCTTTTACTCATCACTCTGTTCACTGTTTCTTTTCTGCTCTCTTGGGGTTGTTCCTCTGCTGCCATGCTAGCCTCTTTACATGCCACACCTCTGATTGCTGCTGATGGTTTCCACCTGTTCCTGGGTGTATATATACTTCCTGCTTTCTCCACCACATTGCCAGATCAACTGATTGCTTCCAGCCACAGTTATCCAGCGTACTCTCCTTGTTCACAGCTCTTTAACCTTGATCCACGCCTGTTTCCCTCAACCACACTTTTTGCCTGCCCCTTTTGTGCCTCAGCCTTCTGACCTTGTTGACGACCGACGCCTATTTTTGGATTTTGCCTTTGCCTCTCCCTATCGGTACTGTCTCCTCTTTGGTTCGGCATATGGCAAGCCGATTGTCTCATTAATAGGACATGGTAAATAAAAAAAAGTTCAAGAATAAAAGTACAGTATAAAGTATAATAAAGTCCAGTTGTTTTTGTCTTTAACTTTTTGAATTTGTCATTATAGCCACGTTTGCCTATTACATGATACAACGGCATGCCTTACTGCTACTACTACTCTGCTGCCATCTAGTGGCTGAAGGTGGTACTGGTTTTTTCAGTCGGAATGAATGAAAACGATCATAAATGATCAAAAATGTTTATAAATATGGGAAAAAATACATAAATGTGTCGCTTCGGTCTATAAGTCGCAGGGCTTGTAAATTATGCAAAAAACTGACTTATAGGGTGAAAAATACGGTAAATACTGTTAGTACCTTTTATGTTCTGTATATGAATGACTGCTGTTGTGACGGCGTTATATAAATAAACTGAATTGAAGCCGAATTAAATAAAATGCACATTGAATGTTGGTAACTTAAAGCGCTGTGTGCTGTCCACAAACCTATAATTCAAAATCTAACGAGTGATTTCAACTTTTTTCTTTGCTTCATCTTTATTTCTTAAATGAGTTATAAAAACTGCCCCCACTGACTGAGTTAAGGCCGGCGCAGAGCTCCGCGCTCCAGCGAGCGCGACGCCCCGTTGTGTGTGCGGCGCTCGCACGCGCCTTGCACAAGTCTTTGAACGGTTGCGCGAACGCGCCAAGCTCCAATTTTACGACCGCGTACGCGATGCGCGGTGTCTGACCAATCAGCGACCTCAGTTCGGTCCTCTCCGCGCGCAGCTGCTCAAGGAGAACGTGAGCATTTTTAGCAGAACTCTGCCCGGTGAACAGGCGCGCACAGAATGCGCTGTGTGTGGCGTCTAGGGAGGACGCTGAGCTCTGCATCGGGCTTTAGTAGATGAGGAAGAAGAACAAAGCAGGAGTTAGCTTCAGTTAAAGCCCCCAGTAGACCTGCGCATACTCCCTATACGCCTCTGTACGACGTACGTACGCTGTGGCAAAAGCGTAGCCCCCGCGTAGCCCCTCGGGCACAAACGCGCAAAGCTCTTTTTTTTACGACCGCGTACGCTTGAGCGGTGTCTGACCATAAACTTCCCCGGCGCCGGACTGTTTTGTATGTTACACAAATGAATTAAATTCCTCTTCTTTATCGCTGATCGGGCCTTTTCTTTTGTTTTTTTGCCAAAAGTCAAGTAATCGCTTCTTCCTCCGTTCACTCGATGACTGAAATGAATGAATTCAGGTCCTACCTGGCTGCGGGAGGTTTTATATATTTCCTGGTGGGCGGTGAGCTGCAGGAAAAGCGCTCCCTGTTATTATTTTTATTTCTTAGAACTTTTTATAACATATAAAGTAGAAACACCGCAGCAGAACACCGCAGCGGGCTGCTCATGATGAGTTCTCGAGTTTTCTGACGAGCTGTCAATCATTTCAGTAGGCGTGTCAGCAAGTGACCAATCAGCGACCTCAGTTTGTCCCCTCTGCGCGCAGCTGCAGAGGGGACAGCTGGAGCTGCTCACAGTACAACAAGGATTTGGAGCGAAAACGCGAGCATTTAAAAAAAAAAAAAAGAGCTATAACAGCGAACGCATGCGCACAGAATGCGTGCGTAGAGTGGCGTAAAGGGAGGACGCTGAGATCTATTGGAGGCTTCAGTCTGACAGGAAGTCCAGCTGCTGATTTCCTCCCCCCTCTCCCACATCTCACCCCATCCGTCTTCTCTCTGTTCTGTCTGCCTTCCTCTCTTGGCGGTAGCTGTTTGTTTTCCGCTGCCTCAAACCTCTGGAGCCAGGAAGTGTTTCCATGGTAACGGCAGGAAGTAAATGCTCAGTCCAGTCCATGTTTCCACAGCACAAAAACAAATTTTTTTTTAAACCCCCAGAATATTTTGTTCCCCTGTTCAGATGCAGTTGTGTTCGGGTCACTTTCACGTGCTTTTACTTTACATTTGAACCAAACATGGCAACAAACTCCGAGCAGGTTCTGGTTTTTCTTGTATTGCATGCACGTAGAGAACATGCAAACTCCACCCAGAAAGGCCCCCGGCTGGGATTTGAACCGGGGTGACCTGCTCGCAGCAGCTCTACCAACTGCGCTTCCACTTGTGCATTTTCTTTGTTGTTCTAAAAACGCTAAGTCTGGTCCTCTGGACATTCAAAAACAAAACAGAGGACCAGACTTAGCTTTTTTCGATTTTTCTACCTGGTTTATTGAGCATGCATCAGGGTACCGTATTTTTCGGAGTATAGGTCGCATTGTCCAATTATTACCAATAAATTGAAAAAATCCATAAATAGGTCACACCGGAGTATAGGTCGCACCTGAATATAGGTCGCACCTACGTCAAAATGTGGACCGTGTTTAGCTCTGCTGCAAATGTCTCTTCCACAGGAGCGCACAGCAAGGCTTTTAAGAAGATTAACACTTAAAAACAATTAATTGTTTGATAAAAAATTATAGCAAATATGTGTCTGAGCTGAACTTTTCTTTAATAAATGAATAATTTTAGCAGGATAAACACCTAAAAATATATATTTGTTAGCTGACATTATTGTAAGAGTGTGTCTCAGTTTAATTTTTGTTAATAAATGATTACAAATCAGCTTATTTTATAAAAAGCCATAAATAGGTCGCACCTGAGTATAGGTCGCAGGCCATGAAAAAATGATAAAAAGAATGTGTTATGGTTCCAATTAGACCCAGTGAGGCATGGACCATATCATGCTCCGCCTTTAAACCCAATAGGCGTGGTTTAAAGGGCAGAGCTACACGAAAAAAAACCTATACTCCTAAAAATACGGTATTTCTTTATTATTCTTTCGGCTGCTCCCTTCCTCTGGGGTCAGCACAAGTGGCAATAGTTTTTACGTCAAATGTCCTTCCCGACTCAACCACAGACCACCGAGCTACCACAGCCCTCTGTGTGGAGCAGAGCGCTGCTATCTAGGGCACCAGAGGAGCAGATGGTGGAGGTTAAAGGCCTTGCTCAAGGGCCCAGGGTGGAGCAAATGAGGGTGGAGGCAGGTGTGGCGCTTCACCTTGCCCACCCACTTTTAGGTGTAGTGGGTTGAACCAGCAACCTTCCGATCACAGGCTCTCCTTTAACTTCTGCGGCACCAATCAAAGTCAAGCGAATGTATGTGTTTGTAAGAAATTGCTTTTAACTGAACAGTAAGTCTGACTACTGTAGTGGACCTACCCAGGGTCAAATTAAGGTTTTTGAACTGTCCAGTGATGACCTTTACTGACCTCTCAGTAAANCCCAGGGTGGAGCAAATGAGGGTGGAGGCAGGTGTGGTGCTTCACCTTGCCCACCCAATTTTAGGTGTAATGGGTTGAACCAGCAACCTTCTGATCACAGGCTCTCCTTTAACTTCTGCGGCACCAATCAAAGTCAAGCGAATGTATGTGTTTGTAAGAAATTGCTTTTAACTGAACAGTAAGTCTGACTACTTTCATAAATGTAATCACATCGGCACTCGGATGTTCATGTTTTTAATTTATTCACGTCAACGCTTGGATTCATCCTCGTAGAAAGCTCTTTGCTGTTGTCTTTACTCAGCCAACTTTACCCTCCGGCTTTCCCAAACACCAAAAAAATAAGCGGTATCTGTATGCAGGACACATCCAGAGTGCTCACAGGGTTGGTGTGTGAGTGTGTCTCCTGGGATGATCGATTGTTCGTCCTGCCCACACACACACACACTCCTCAGCCGGCATGTTTTTCTGTAGGGAAAAAATAAGGCAGTGAAACCGTGCATGTAAACACGCACTATCAGACAGAGCTTCACAAAGGAAGAAGGTGGTAACGATGGCTCAGCACCAACAGGTGTTCAACGCTTCTTGGTGTACCTTGTTGTATGAATGTGTAAAGTGATGGTGAGAATGAGAGCAACAGTAAATCAGCCTCATGAAGTAACAGCTTATGAAACAGTGACAGCACTATCTGATGGCTTCCAGGAGAGCAGCTGCAGGATTAACGGATCAGTCCAACCACATGGTTTGGACTTCTGCTCAAACAAATTTCACTGGCGACACTCACTTTGACCTTTGACTTATCCAGAACTGAAAATGATTTAAGATTTTAAAAAAAAACCTATTTAAATAACAATTAAAATAGCTAAAAGGTTTCTGCATATACTATACAGTATATACTACTTTTGTTCTGATAAAAAGTTAAGATGTGTAATACAAACAACTGAATGCAGTCATCTCATAAATCAATATTTAATTTATAACAAAACACTGTAAAACATATCAAATGTTTAAACTAAGTTGTTCTACAAATACAATAAAAAAATGAAGGATCCAGACATCCTTTTAAAAAAGGTCATTTTGATTTACCATATTTTTCGTCATATAAGTCACGTTTTTTTGCATAGATTTGTCAGTCCTGCGACTTATACGCCGAAGCGACTTAAACAAGTTTTTTGAACAAAACAAGTTTTTCCTCTGCCTGCTTTTGCAGGCAGAGGAAAAACCTCTGCCTGCTTTTGCAGGCAGAGGAACACTGGCGAGCTAGTGGCTCCAGCCGCGGTGGATGGATGGATGGATGGATGGCTGGCTGGCTGGCTGGCTGCCGGCCAGCCGGTGGAATGAAGCTGTTTTGACCATTAAGTAAACTTATAATGAATGCAACGTGTCAGCAGTGATGCATAACAGATGTACCGTAAAAACCGGTGTATAATACAGGTAGTCCCCGACTTACGAGCGCTCTGACTTACGAGGTCCCGGACTTACGAGCATGCATCTCATTAAAAAAAAAAAATAATAATAATATATATTTTTTTTTTATTTTTTTTTTTTTTATAAATGAATACATGTACAGTACTGGACAGTCACCAAGCACTTAGTCTATCCTAACACAGTTTTTAAAGATGAAGGAATAAGTTGAATTGTCTCCCTTTCACATAAAGGGAGCAAGCTCCCTATGGAGCCTGCAGGGAGGAGGGAGACAATTCAACTGATCCCTTCATCTTTAAAAACTGTGTTAGCAAAGGTGGGCACAGACCGCTAGGGGAGCGCTAAATCGCTATTCCGCTTACAGTGGACCTAAACTTTTTGTCAGCGTTTTTGTGAATTGACTAACTTTTATAATTCATAAGCGGATTTCTGCTATTTTTATTTAAAATGCAGTACCGCTAATAACTAATTATCTATCAGTAAAAACCAATAAACTTATTTACAAGCTCATAATGCTGCTTGTTTTACCTTTTTCCCTACCGTAAACAGCAGAGAGGAGGAGGGTGTGAGGGTGAGGGAGGGTTGGAGGGGGGAGGGAGCAGAGGGGGGGATCTACCATGTAGGTAAATGCCTGGGGATCCCATCAGCATGAGGCCCCGGCCCCGCCGCGCCCCGGCCAGTCACCTAATTCCTAACATTGATCCTGCTTGTTAATCTACATTTAACATAAAAATAATTATAGTTACGATGAAAACAATCATTAAATAAGCAATTTAAAAAACGGTTGATTTCATTATCCCCCTACTAAAAATGGACTATTCCATCTCGACAGCTTCCGGGTTAGAGGTGAACTCAGAGGCTAATTCCGTGGCTAGCTGTTTGTGCTGGGTACTTGGACAAATCCTTAGAATACCCAGCTGTTTCAAGCCAAATTAACGCGGCCGGGGGATTCTATTTTGTGTTCTGTGTATACCACGCGACGGTGAGTCGTTATTTTCATGTATTTTTATTACTTTTCATTAAATCTGTTGAGTACCTATAGACGCTAACTGTCTGCCGGTTGGTTGTGGGTTACTAATGGAAATCCTTAGAAAACCCAGCTGTTTCAAGCCAAATTAACGTGGCCGAAGGATTTTATTGTGCGTTTTGTGTCGACCATTCGACGGCGAGTCGTTAGTTTTATGTATTTGGGTTACTTTCATCATGTATAAATGCCGTGGCGACACACCCGTGTATTTGAGATTTAAACGTGGTGTTGACCGATGCTGCCTTTTTGGGTGAGCAGGTACTCATCGATCTGTTCACCAAATATAACACACCCATCCCCTCCAGTGCAGCTGGAGATGAGCACAGAAGAACAGTCAGAGTAGCCTGAAGTTGAGGAAGGGCAGGGAATAAAACTGTTACACTAAGTGACTAAAAACATTTTTTTTCTATTTCTCATGTTTTATAATCAAAAAAGGCGTTCAATACAAGATCAACTGGACTTTATTTGTTGCAGAAAACGTTTCACCCTTTATCCAAAAGGCTTTTTCAATCCAGAATGGCAGCTGTAAGACTGAGAAGAAGTTTTATACTAATAAAACGCATAAAACTTCAGTCTCACAGCTGCCATTCTGAACGTTTTCTGCAACAAATAAAGTCCAGTTGATCTTGTATTGAACGCCTTTTTTGATTTTATCATGTCCTGGACGACTGAGAATTTTCACCAGCTTATGTTTTATAGGCATTTTGTTGTGTATATACTTTTTATATTTTTATATATTTGTTTAATCACATTGTGTTTATTTACTCATGGCCACCACAATTTTTGAGTAGATGTGTTTTTTCAGTAATACAGTAAAATAGTGTCTGGAAATGTTTTTTTATTTCTTCTTTATTTCTTTCCAAAGAAAATCAAGGTTTTCATGCATGCACATGACATGTGCACAGAAATTAACAAGCACAAATTCACAGCTTTTTCATTTTGTGGCTTAAAAATAAATCATTAAATAATAAACAATAAACTTTATTTGTATAGCACCTTCGTCATCTGTATACCCATAATGCATTGCAGGGCACTTCAGTTTTCCAGAAAACAGTTAAAAATAAGTTTATCGATGCATTTTTAATGAAAAATCTACAATAAACAAACAAAAAAAGGACAAAGAAGCAGTCGAAAAGCATTCCACACATTAAACAACTTTTAAAATTTTGGACCCTGAGTGAAAGTTGTATTTTAATAGATGACACCCGGAGCGAATCGCTGTTAAAAAGTAGGGCAAGGTGAGGTGTATATTAGTTTATACGCCTGTAGTTGGCAGTGTGGTGCAGATATTGCAAAACGTTGCTGGCTACAAATTGTTGAATATAAATAGCGGATTAGATTAGCTTCCCCTAATTTTGATAAGGCCTTTGTGCATTTGAAATTGTGGACCTAAAAAAATTAATAAGCGTTTTAGAAATTGTGGAACTAATTTTTTAATTAGCGGTGCCCAGCTTTGTGTGTTAGGATAGGCTAAGTGCTTGGTGACTGTACAGTACTGTACATTTATCTATTAATAAATAAAAAACAATAAAAAATAAAAATACTGTATATACTGTATATTTTTAACAAATAGTAATTTTTTTTTACTATGTGTTCCTACTTACGAATTTTTGACTTACGAGCGCCCCCTAGTGACGGAACTCGCTCGTAAGTCGGGGACTACCTGTACACTGTATTTTTGCTCATTTGAATGTCCAGCGTATTAAACACCGAAGAGTATTATTCATGGATTTTTTCCCATATTTTTAGACCCATTTTTCGCTCTGATTCTTCGTTTTTCATTTTTGGCAAAAATGGTGCAGTACCAGTTTCGGCCGCTATACGGGCGCTGTAGGCAGCAGCCAGCAGAGGACTCAGAGAGTGAAGAGGAAGAGGGGCCACTTCCAGAAGTTTCTACTTGCTGTGTCCGAAAAAAGACTCCTTTGGTCGGACTGATGACTGTCGCTGCCCGCTCCCTGCTGTGGATGTAGCTGTTTTTGTTTGCAAGATACCACTCATAAACCACACCGCGGATTTTTAAATCCAGCTGATTTCACATTTGGTTCAGCTCAGGAGCCCGTCTGCTATAGTCAGGTAAGAAATATATTTTTTAAGCGTTTATTTAGCTAAATTTAAAGAAACAAAGCGTCCGGTCCGAACCGCCTGCCTAAAATTCGGCGAACTTTTTTTTTTTAAATCCAGCTGATTTGAACATTTCGTTAAGCTCAGGAGCACGTCTGCTATAAAGTCAGCTAAGAAATATATTTTTTCTCGCAAAGAAATAATTGTTTTACCGTGTTTCCTTGTGAAGATCTTCGTACTCGCTTGCTTCTGTCGCCGCCATCTTAATCAGGGCAAATGAGGCGCTGACGCGTCGCGTGGTGATGACGCGTATTAAACACTGAAGCGTATTGTTTACGTTTTTTTCTTGTTTACATGTATTGTTAATAATTGGACAAAGCGTATTCAACACCGGAGCGTATTTTACAACGGCGAATACAGTATATTTCGACTTACGTCAAAAATCGGTTTACGACGCTGCGTAGGAACGGATCTGCATCGTAAATCAAGGACTACCTGTACTAGTGAAATGTTTAAATATTCAATGTGTGTAAAGTTGAGTAAAAACAAATCAATGATACTGACACATATGACTGGATGAAAGACTTATGGCTACACAGAAAACAAATAACAGGTTAAACTGATCCTTTGTTCTTTGTTGTCGTCGTCGTCGTCGTCGTCGTCGTCGTCGTTGATGGATTTACTGGCAGTTAGTACCAAAATACTTGTGTTAACAGATTTTTCCTGGGATAATACCTGCTGCATGCATGTAAAATTGGGCTCCATCATCATCATCACTGGTTAGTTCTAAAAACAGAATTTTATGTTGTGTTCACATCTTTCTTCTACACATAAACTGAGATTTTGGTGAACAAATAAAAAGAGATTTTTTTAGGCAGAGATGTGTAAAACTTCAGCTTTTGGTGCGTTTGTGTAGTTTTGTCATGTATGAAGTAGTACCTTTACGCCTGCTCAGCGTTTGTTTTGAGACAACAGCAACCAACTTTGGTTCTACTGTAGCTAGTCAATAACTTGTCAAATCATTAAGACAAACACTCCGCTCTCCAAGCTGAGGTCGTGCATATAGAACTATCTAAAACAGGTAAGACGTTAAGTGTTCATAACCTTTCCACACAACCCTACTTCAAATTACTGGAACGATCATTTTAAGAACATATTAGGAAGAAAACAGCTGAATGGGAAGAAAAGTGGTTCCATTATCAACGCAGCACAGTCAGATGGAAATGTCTGAATCAAAAGCTCTATTTTTACACACAGCAAATCTTCTTTTCTCCTCCGTGAAAAATGGGCCAGTGGCCTATATTCCCCCGGTGCTTCTCCTCAGATTAGCGCTTCCTCGTTCCCTCTGTTTCCCTCCTTCCCTCCTCTCTCGCTCGGGGCTTTTGAACTGATAAGTGCTGGCAGTCCTTGTTGCCTCATTGGACACGAGGCCGTCTGTAAGGAAAAGAACCGAGCTACATCGTCTTTAACCCCCTCTTGTCCTATAATCCTGTGTTTATTATTCTCTTCATCTCCACTTCAGTATCCCTTTTATTGTTGTCCAGACCAGTTGAGTAAATGGCATGGGTTCCTTTACATGAGGATGAGCAACCAGAGATCCTGTGGTAAAATGTGGAAAATCTTTCCCAGACCAGTGCATACAAAAACCAATCAGGACATCTGAGGAATCAAGTAATAGTAATAATAATAATAATAATAATGAATTCAATTTATAACGCACTTTTCATTAGTGAAAATCTCAAAGTGCTACACACATTCATACACAAGTAGGTTTTATTGTCATTCACATCACTTGTGGTGCATGAGGTGGAACAAAATTATGTACTCAGGGTCCCAGTTACATCCAACAAAAGCAAAAATATAAAGTATAAAAAGAAACAGTAATAAGGATCTAAGATATAAACTAAGTACACTAAACACTAATAGTGCAAAACAATATGTCGAACAACAGCAGCATGAACATGAGTCTGTGTGAGTAGATGAGTACAAATGAACACAGCAACATGACATAAATCATCAGCATGAGTTCAGCAGCATGGATAGTCAGCAGTACATATCATCAATCAAAGTGGCATTACAGTGATTTTCTTTCCACTGATAATCCAGATTATGGGTTTATAAACCGGACAGCTCAAGGGTAGAAGCTGTTCCTCAGTCCAGGGGTTCTACATGGTGGCCCTGAAGTTTAAACCACAACTACAAATTAAAAACACAACATTTGAAAAAACACATTTGAAAAAACACATTTGAAAAAAAAAAAATATTTAAAAATACAAAACATTTGAAAAAAGTGCAACATTAAAAAATGCAGCAATATTTGAAAAATGCAGCATTTAAAAAACGCAACATTTGAGAAAACAGAACATTTGAAAAAACAGTACATTTGAAAAAGTAACATTTGAAAAAACTATTGAAAAAATGCAACATTTGAAAAAACACATTTGAAAAACCGCAACATTTGAAAAAACGCAACATTTGAAAAAACACATTTGAACAACCGCAACATTTGAAAAAAACGCAAAATTTGAAAAGCTGCAAGATTTGAAAATGCAACATTTGAAAAAACACATTTGAACAACCGCAACATTTGAAAAAAACGCAAAATTTGAAAAGCTGCAAGATTTGAAAATGCAACATTTGAAAAAACGCAATATTTGAAAAAACACATTTCAACAAACATTAAAAAAAAACAGTTGAAAAACATTTGAAAAACAACATTTAAAAAAATGTAACGTTTAAAAAACATTTGAATTTTTTTTAAACGCAACATTTAAAAAAATGCAACATTTGAAAAAACACATTTGAAAGAACATTTGAAAAAACACATTTAAACAAACATTTGGGGGGAAAAAACTTGATTTTTTCTTTGAAAAAATTTAACATTTTAAAATAACACATTTGAAAAAACTACATTTGAAACATTTGAATAAAAAAATGCAACATTTAAAAAAACGCAACATTTGAAAAAACATTTGAACAAAAAAGCATTTTAAAAAAAATGCAACATTTGAAAAAACATTTGAACAAAAAAAAAGAACAAAAAACGACAGAAAAACACAACATTTAAAAAAACGCAACTTTTTAAAAAACATTTGAAAAAAAATAACAGAACAACATTTGAAGAAACAATCATCACTGATTGGACAACAGGGTGTTTGAATCTCCCACCTTTCCCACCACTTCTGCTTTTGCTAATGTAATTGTGTTTCTTCAAATGCTGTTGTGTTTTTTGATTTGTAGTAAGGCAGAAAGGAACAAATTGATGGCACTACGTGTGTTGTTTTTGTCTGGAGACTAGACATAACTACCCATTGACAAAAACATTAAAGTCAGAAATCAGTTGAAACATTTCCCAGCAGCAGGATGATGCAGTGACACTTCATCTGCCCACTTCTGTAAAGAAACCACCAGAAAGAGCAGTTACGATGGATAAAAAGATGAATTGATTGTCATCATTGTGATGAGCGCAGGAGACTAAAACGGACTGAAAAATGCTGCGAACCTTGAAAAGTGCATCACATTTGTGCGTCGTGTTTGACCTTTCAATGACAGGATTGTGTTTTAATTTGTGGCGTGTGAACTCATGTAGCAGATGGCAGAGCTATTCCTGGCATGGACAAAAAAAATATTGTACAAGCAGCATAAATGTCATCTCAGTTTAAAACCCACTTAAATTCCACGTGACGGAAAATTGATTTTTGCAGAGAAAATAACTTCAGCCACAGTTTAAGAGCTTTACAGTTCACAAGCTGTTCATTAATTTAGATTTTAAAAAAGTATTGAGTATTTTTTTACCACTACGTGAATACATCTCCTTTTTCAGCAAAATCTTATTTTGTGGACACTAAAGTACATTACTTAAACTGCAGATAATCTCATTTTGAAAAAGCACCTGCAGGGAAGCAGACTGGGTCGATGTAGGGTCTGATGATTCGCCCGAGTTTTGCACTCAGATATTACTTTGATTTACAGAATATTCTCAATGAAAAGGCTACAGAACTTGATGTATATTATATATAAAAGGAAAAGCAACAACATCATATCTCTTATAATTTTTATTTAGTCTTTTACTATAAAAATATTAATCCAGAAAACGTTGATTCGATTTGTTTTAACATGTTTGTACTGCTGATGTGATATAAACCTGCTATATCCAACACCGTGAGTTGTTTACGTGTGGGAGCGTCAGATTAAGCCTTCCAAAGCCCTTTGACTTGACAGGCACGAGTCGTCAAATCCGAAAAGACTTTGCAGAGATACAAAGATGTAGGCTACAAGCCAGAGAACAAGGAGGAGAGGGTTTAAATGAGCTTTTCCTTCTATCAGAAAAGGGAATTTGAAATTCCTGTAAAATAAAAACGTATGAGACACTGACAGGGACACAGTGGGAATGATGATAATTCAGTCATTTGTTTAAAAAAGGGAATCAGTGCAGGATTATACAACATGAACACGTTTTAAGACTGCAAAGAGTCCTGATAGTTCTGCAGCCTTCAGAGGAAAAGGAAGCTGAAGTCTGTAAAATGTTCATTTAAGGCTGTCTTAAAAGAAAACCTGGTGGGACGAACGTGGAGAGTCATGCCGTGAAAGAACAAGCAGAAGTAGCTCAAACTGACTTACATACCGTATTTTCTGCCGTACATGTTGTTCCGCCCTATAAGTTGCAACAGTCAAAATGTGTCTAATAAAGTGGAAAAACCCATAAATAAGTCGATTTGCCGTATAAGTCGCATCTATTACGCATCACAGCTGACAACCTGGAAATGTGGGCCGGTGTTG